>JABASM010001364.1:0-15007 GCA_019776545.1 Brachystomella parvula | reverse complement strand
AGATATGTGTGAGGAAATTATAATTCGGATGGAGCTGTAACAGGGCCTGAGAGTGCGGTGAACCGCTATGGCTTTTTAGGAAATCTCCGAACGTCAACAAGGAATGACATTTAAAAAACATACCTAAGCGCACCGACTCGATAGCTTCGAAAAGTTAAGGGGGAACGTAAAAAATTTAAACGTTAATGTGATCTTGATTACTATGCGAAAGCAGTAATGTAGGAGGAAGAAATTGAGAACTTTTTTTGCACATCTTAAAGAATAATCAAACTCGGTAGAACAGCGATCTAAGAAAATGGCAAGTTGGTTAAACACGAAGAGGTTTTGGTCTGTTTACGTGCATGGGGATTTTAGAGGAGACATATGATTGACATGGGATCTTGACTAATCGGCTTCACCCTGGGGGTGCACTAACATTCCTGAAATAGCTGCCCCAATAAAAGCCCAATCGGAAATCCAAATTTCCTAAATAACCTTCTAACTGGAACTGGAAAAAAAATCCAGCGGCCAACGCAAAACTACCAACTGCGTCACGTAAAAATTCAATGCCGCTTGTTTTAATAATTTCTAAAGATAGTTAGGATATCTACGTATTCTTTTATGCTTACGCTTAAGACTTTAATTAGAAGAGCGATTCTAAAAGGAGCCCAGTCCTTAAGTTTTTTCTACTATCACGCCATTTCTCTTGAAAAAAGAAAATCCAGGGAAAAATGTTTAGACTCGGTGAATAAATTATTAATTTTCGTTAAATAATAATGATCATAAAAATCCCCAAAGTTTTCATGTTGTTTCTGGTTTTACTGCCAATTTAATTCAAATTGGTTCTTAGCGTTACAATTCCGTTATGCCTAAACTTTTTAAAATAAAATAAAATGCTAAAATCCTTCTGAATCAGAACTTTTTGAATAAAATCTTAAAGAAGAGCAGAGCGGCTTTTGGAGACACTCATCTAAATTCAACGCTCCGCTTCCCACTGTACTGTTAATTTCAAAGTCATCTTCAAAGCACTATAACTGATTACTTCATTCATTCTTTTTTCATTCATTCTACCTTGGAGGTTGTTCCATCTAATTCAGCCTCTCCCACGTTCATGAACCGCACCATCTGACATAGCAAGGAATGTTCAATATTGTCCAAACAATTCCAAATCAAAATAGCAAGGGAACCCAAGCCCAAGGAAATCTCCAAAGGCATCCTGCATAAAGCTAGCTTAAAAGATTGCAATCTATTACTAAGCCCACGCTAAAGAAAGCTTCCTATATTTCACAGACTTAAAAAAAAAAAATTAATTCACTGAAGCAACTAGCTATACCCCATAATTTTAATTCAGCAGGATGGCGTGGGTTGAAAAGGATCGAGCAAGGAATTGCAAGATGAGAAAGAAAGGGAAAAGATGAATAAAATGCAAAAAAAAGCTTGAATACAAACCTCAAAATAATATAGTACTCCTTCCCCTTAAAATTTTAATTACACCAGTACACATACCATACTAACTACCACTCATTCATTCATATCTTTCATTATCATCAGTGCAAAGACGAGCATGAGCTTTCGAGGAAATTCCCAAATGCATTATTCTGAAGACGAAAATTAGATAGAAAAGTACCTTGTAGGGACATGATGAGAAATATTTGCACTTGCAACTGCATAGCAACAAGATAAACCACCCACCCCCGTTCTATAAATTCATAACTTTGCATAACAACAAAAGAAGGGTGTTAGGTTCAGTCACCTTTAGATCAAATGAAGGTTAGTGGCGCTTAGAGCCTCAACTTTGGCACATCCACAATCATTCCTACAGCATCATCATCCCAACTTAGCTTCGCGTGTTTCCAGGATGGGATTTTAAATTATAGAATCCATAATGGCTAAGAGAGGCTACTTACTTCCGAACTCTCTTGAGAACGAACGAGATTCTCGATTCCCAGATCCCAGACAACTGAATTTCGAGCATCCTGCTCTAAGAATTATTTCTTACCCCCAGATCTAAAAGTAGGAAATAAAAAATCACAAACTGCTAATTTTCTCTGATTGTTTTCCGTGGCTTTTCTCTCACTTAATCAGTCTGACACTTTTTCCGACGGAGCAGACAAGGACGCCTAAGCGAAGGAGAAAGCAAAGGAGGAATAAATTTTCTTATCCCCAAACCTCTTACAGCACACTGAAAAGACATGGATTCGAATCATCCCAATTTATAGAAAGCCGAAGAAATTAAATTACTGGGAAAGAGTTGTGAGTTGTGACGAGTGGTGCTGAGCAGACAGCAGAAGGGCCGTGAGGAGCAGCGGTTTGAGGCAAAGTGATGAGTCCGGGGAAAGTACGCTTTCTCTTCACTTTCTCACGATTCTCGGTAGTCTGTTTCTTTCGCGTTTAGAAAGATTCAGGCAAAGTTTCCATGATGTAATAGGAACAGAGAATGGGATGACACATCTTAAACTGGATACTTCATGATGACAGCTTCCTAATCATTCTCTAATTAATACTCTAGTAATTCACACCCACAACTCACTCAGTCAGCCGTCATAAGTAGTACTATAATATAATGGGAAAGATTTTAAAGAGGCAGGGGCTTTCAAATATCCTAATTATGTTTATAATTTGATAATAAATTGAGGCTAAGCGTTAGATAAAGCAAGGCCTCGTGTGAAAGTTCAGTAGCCGTGAAAAGTTGAAGAGAATTATATTACAGGGAAGAGTTATAAAATTCTGAAAATTGGTTCTCCTTCTCAGAAATCTTCATTATCAAGTTTTAGTTTTACGAGGCCTTCTCAAGTTTATTGGGGTTTTTGAGAAGCAAGTTTGTGTAATAAATTCTCATATCTGATCAAGTTAGGAGATGAACAAAGACCTCAAGTTCACACTTCGTGTCTCTGTCACCGGAAACTCCCCAGCCGATTGCAATGAATGAACTGGTTTTTACGTTATATACCTATTTTTATCGCTATGCTTCGAATTAAGTAAAAATTAGTGAAGTTAGGGAAAAAAACTGCCAGATATTTTCACGTCTAGTATACAGGGAAAAACAGGAAACCTTAACTTGCAGGTCGGAAGGTCGTCTAGACTCTAGACACTGGCTACCTCTGCATGCCTAATAGACTGAGGAGACGTGATTTGGACATAGACAAAAACTGTAGTAAAGGCAAACTTCAGTTCAGATTTTCTTTTCGTCACTTGGACTTGAGCTGACTGATTTGGTATGTAGCGGTGGTAATACTCCCCGCCAGTGAAAGCTCCAATGAGCGGTGTTGCAGGGTATTCTGATTTAAACAATGAGGATTCCACATGCTCAGCTCCATGCATCCCAAACCCACGACCGTTACAGGAAAACATGAAAGCGAAGCTGTATCCATTTCTATCACTGTCCATGCCTTTGAACTTTACAAAAAAATATGAAAGTTATTAAATCTGATTTTCAATCTAAATGAGGAGGCAAATACCTTAGTCAAGTTTTGAAGATTATTGTCTGTCATGCCACGCTCTTTGAGAGCAATGGAACCAACCCTTAAAACTGCATTATCGCCACTGAATACTAGTCCACATCCATTTAATTTACCGCTCGTTTCACTTGAAAATGCTAGTTTAAAGAGACCTCCACCAAAAGCGACGTTTGGATGTTTTCTGAAAAACGAAAAATGTAGAGATTGAATTATAAATAGTCAATTTATGTGTCACGCTTTTTACAGAATGCTTACTTGAGGTACTCGTGGACCGCAGTGAATAAAATATCTTCATCTGCAGGACTACGTCGATGACTTTGGAAGAGAACGATTCCCTTAACATCGTCTCCTGGTTGAATGTTGAGTAGCTGTTTGCAATTCTCAGAAGTTGCCTGTAATTCATGTGTGATTTAGCAGCGTCTCTACCCGTTTAACAATAAAACAGGAACTTACTTTAATGATTTCTCGCGGTTTATCATCTAGGGTGAACATGGAAACTTTGAAGCCAGGAATTTTTGGGATGACCAGTCCAGTTATCATAGGTAAAAATCGACCAGACCGAGATTTGCACTCATTTTCAAGACATAAGGAATTGTCTGGCAAAGTTAGCACAAGCCCATAACCTAGAACACCTAGACATGGTACAGCTTTTCCCAATCTCTCGAAAATGTCTATTTTGGAACGAGAAGTTGAGTTTTCTCTTAAACCTATAAATGAAGAAAACGTAATAGTAAATATGATCCAGTAATATTTAAAACCAGTTTATACCTGTTTTTAAACGCAAGTACGGTTCCAAGGAGTCTGTGCCAACACAAATAATTTGAGCTGGGCTGGAAAACTGAGTTCTAAGTGACTTCCATAGGTAGGGCTCCATCATTGTTCTCATCATGGTCACCCTAATCTTCCTCCGTTCATCGGTTTCTCGAGGCGTTGTGAGGAAACTAGTCGACCTTAAATAAATATATTCACATTTTCACGGTTCCATTACCATACAGCTCGGTTAAAAAGCGGTAGAGTTCTGCCTACCAAGAAATCGTGGAATTGGAAACGTGGAAGCCGTTGGATAGCTCCACAACTTCTCGTGTTCTTTCAATTGGATGTAGGTGATAGAGCAGGAGCTCCGGTTTACTGATTCGGTGCTTTTGCACAATCATTCCAACAGCGTTCCACAGTTTAGATACTCTACAACAGGCTAAAAGGTCTCGATATGAGAGGAAGTCAAATATGCATTTGATGATCCCATACTCCAGAAGCGCTGCAGGCGGTCCCTGGTCCTCCATTCCGAATAATAATGGTTACCTAAAAATCAAAGATACGTGAGCTTCAGTGCCATTTCTTCCGGTCACTTCTTTTAGCAAGAGAACCTCACTTACCTTATCGAAACTAAGATTTTCAGCCCCTTGTCATTTAAATATACACCCAAATTAATGGACACTCTAGACCGAAAAACCAATTCAATTTATTTTGTCAAAACTTTCAGCTTTTGACTAAAAATCACCAGCAAAAAAAAGCCAAGTTAAGTCTATAAGTTTGACACAAACAACAAAGTTTTTGAAAAATATTTTTGGAACAGCAGTTGCCGCTGTAATAAAATGAAAACCAAAACCTGTATACAGCAGGAAACCAAGCACCAGATCTCTCGCCCTAAGTAGTCAGATCCAATATCCCAAAACTGAATTACTTGAGGATGCCTCTTTTGGTACTATCTCAGCGGATAATTGAGTTTTTAGATGCAAAATCCAAATGTAATCTCCAAAGCAGGTTGACCCCAGAAACGATAATAATTTTTGTAACGTACATCAGATGACCTCTGAAGGGACACGACTACATGACTTTTTTTTCATCTTGAAACAAGTGAACAGGTTAAAACTAACTTCCTGGCCTGGAAGCGGGAATCGAGTCAATACCGACAATTTACAAGAACCAGAAGAGTTCATGTACGTTCTATTCTAGTCCTAGAGCTTAATTTTATTTGCTAGAACATTCATTACATCTCTTGTTGACTAGGAAATCAGTATTTAGCACTTAATTTTGGAAAGACCGTTAGATCCGATGGATACTATTTTCTGTAGTTATCAGGGAAAAATTTGATTTGTACTGCACTTGGCCTTTTCAGCCCGCAACATGACCGCTAAAGAGTATTTAACGTTCAAAGTAAAGTTTTGAGACCCCTAACGGCCATGCTGTAGCTCAAAAGGGTCAAGTGTACTATATTTCTGGAGTCGGGGAACCAAGAGCTTTAGATTGACGTATCGCTTGCCCAGATGCGTGAGGTCAAGGGGCTGACCTTTGGTGACCTTCAGAGGTCAAACCATTTCGAATTTGGAAAAATGAATTTCAATAATCGATTCTACGCTGAAAACTGAGTTGGGTTCGCAAGCTTTTTTTGAAGTTGTATAGGACAGCTTTCTTAATGTTATTGTGGCGGTGTCCTTTAAGG
Source organism: Brachystomella parvula (assembly GCA_019776545.1). Taxonomy (NCBI): domain Eukaryota; kingdom Metazoa; phylum Arthropoda; class Collembola; order Poduromorpha; family Brachystomellidae; genus Brachystomella; species Brachystomella parvula. Next base: position 9,130 of record JABASM010001364.1, on the reverse strand, counting down.
GACCCCCCGGCTAGGATGGGACCACTGTCACTGGATGGGAATTTAGGCGTGCAGATCTGGCGTGTGATTCTCTACTGGCCTAAGACAAGAGAGCTTCCATTTCATTTCACCTTCTCTTTTTACTTCTGACTTTTCCTCGACTCGGTGGATTTCGATTTCCACTTTTTTATCAGGACCCAAAATAAAAGTCAATTTGACCGAATTACCGACCGATTTTCTCCTTGCCTTTATGGTAGAGGGCAGGGGGTCAAATGGATTCCAAGCGTGAGAGCATCAACGATAAAACCACCCCCTCATGGCAGCTCGACCTGCTAATGCAGAAACTTCGCCAGAAGTCAAAGGGGTCAACCTTACTTGAAACGGCAAAAAATGTCAGGTCATCCTTACTGGTAAGTTTTACTATATTGGCTACTGACTATTAATTTTGGGTCTGGGAGTTCTCATTTAATCACTGTATTTTATGAATGATTTACGTTACCAGGAGCGGAGATGCATTGTTGACCCGACTGAGAATCAGTCATGCTTGGATCAGCTGCAGCAGGCGATTAAGGTTGACTCCCTGCAAACAATGGTTGATAAGCTGGAAATGATTACTCGTCAACAAGGGCTCAAGTTTACTCGAACTGGGAACGAATGGTTCATTTCTTCAGACATGTTTTATCTGGAACTCCTTATTGATGCAAGTGGTGTTGTGCGAGAAGTTAAAATCCAGCACGAAGGAAAATCTGAGCAACAAGTAAGTGTTAACTATTTCATTACCGCTACAATTAATCCATGGATGCTTAATCGCTGATTTTATACAACTTCCTTGATGTTTAACAGAGTTGCCCAGAAATCGTAGACTCTCTTCAGAGGCACGATTTTAGCGATTTAGCTGCGCATTTGGAAGGACTTGTGTCGATCTACCAATTAAACGCAGACAAAAACACAAAGAGTAAACTGTTTCGATCATTTCAAGCCCTGGAAGCAGACTTATCAGCCATGGCTAGTACTTATAGCCACATGGTTGATGGTGAAGCAGTAGTCATGAAATCTCTACTGGGACTAGTGAGGCCAAGGAAAGGCGGTCATCCAGTCAAGCTTGTTTTCTACATTTCTCCATACGAACTCCTTGACGTGGAGTCTACTGCATCAGCTATTTTAGAGCGTAAGCTTGGAGCGGCTGCAACCGTTTCAGTCCAAGCCTATGCATCTCAGAAGTTACAGATGTCAGCAACAGTGTCAATCTCAAGAACTCCTGATGGGAAAAGGTCAGCAGAGCATATTCAAACGCAATCATTGTATTTCTACATTTATGTCAACATATTTTCTATTATAATCTCCTACTTGCAGCATCCCGCGGTACTTGCCTCTAAATGCCACCAACAGCACTTCGCTTAACGCCTGTTTCAGCCTAAATCTTCAGAATCCAATTCCCATCTGCCAGGAGTTACTCCAAGCTATCCAAACAACGACTGGAATCCAATCGTTTGATAGGACACAGCTCGAACCGCTTCTGAATTTAATTGCAAGATATGTGTCAAATGACACAATAGAAGCTACAAACAAGGATGGACTCTTCGTGGTATTTTTTAAGCGGACAATTGGGAGTATGGTAACTGTATGTATAAATCTGTTTTTAGGAATTGCCAGATCAGAATCATTGTTACTTTATGACGGAAATGGATAATTTGGAAGGAATGATGATTTCCAGCATTCCGTTTACCCTTGCAAGTAATTTGCCGCAAGTTTTTGCAACCTTAAGACAGCAGTTAGCGTTCAATACACTTATTGCAAGCTGTGTGAGATTGCAGAGCAAAAAAGGTAAAAGAAAAACCGGATTCAATGAATTATGTCATTTACTTAGACTTCTGTTTACAAATTTCAGTATCGGACTGTATTGTTTTCGAGATTAGTGCCCTGTCACATCAGAATTTGACAGTTTCCTTCCAGCATCCACTAGAAGATGAGTTGGTTACTTTAGAGTTCGATTTGAGGGATGTGACTCACCCGACATGCCATCTCCACGCTACTGCAACGGCCTCTGACATTATTCCCACCCTCGAAGAGTATGCCTGTAAAGTTGTTCATCGGTGAGTAACCAACGCAAGAGCAGTATTTCATAATTTTATCATGGCTTTGCTTTAACATAACCTTTTTCTTATATTTTTATCCAGAACCATGTCGATTCCTGTCACAGCGCGAGCTGTCATCCGACGTTGGGAAGCAATGAAAGTTAAAATAGATCCACCGAATCCAGCCTTTGATTTGCGAGTTGGTTCCTCCTTCAATCCTAAATCCAGTATGTCTCAGCCCTCCTCTGATCTCTCCTGTGCCGCTGAGTCTGAAAGATTTGGCCAGCAGCAGTCACAGCAGCAACAGCAACAAGTCCCGGGCATGGTAATGAATTGGGGGAATGCTGCAGCTGCTGTAGGTCTCACACCGAATTCCTCGTTCACAATTTCACCAGTGAATCCTATTCAATCAACAACCTTTCCAAACCAGACCCCAATGGAACTCGTATCACCATACATCACACTCTCAAACTTCCAAAACCAGCTTAATTTTAACTCGAGCATGGCAAATATGCTTGCTTCTCAAATTTCAAATCAGCAGCAAGGCCAGAAGCAGTCGGCTTCCGTTTTGATGAATTTGTTGGATCATGTAGGGCAACAGAATCGAAAGAGAAAGCGTAAAATTGGATCTACTGAGTCAAGCCCAGGTAGAACAAAAAATGCTCTCCACAGCTTAAGGATAAAATTTATGCTAATGCTTCTGTTTGCAGGACAAGGACAAACGAATACGTCAATGTCGCGTCCAAGTCCATCGCCGTCTCCAAAAAGCCCTCGTCTCCCTTCAGCGAAACGCAGTCCGAAGCGGCGACCGAGTGAAGGATCCGAAGACTCAAGCCCCCGTGTACCAACTCCAACGACACCTTCTAGTAACACAGCTCTTGGGCACATGATGACAGAGCTGGGCCTGGAGAGCGGGGATCCACGTTGGAACATTGACATTACACCAGTGGGTCCTGGTGTGGACACAACTTTTAGTAAGATGCTCAGCCACCTGGGTTCGAATTCGGAGTATCAGTCACTAGATGACTCAGACATTGAAATTGAGCCAGACATGCAAGGAAAGTATCCGTTAAAGCTGCTGAAGAAGCAGAGAGATTTGCCCAAGAGATCTATGTCACTCGACTCTTCAGTCAAAGATCATGGAGCTGCAGGGAACATTCAGAATCTGCTTGATAATTCTGAAGGCTTCAAGCCGCTCGTGACACCGAGCCTCAGTATTACGCCCGTCAATTCAACTGCAAGTGCAACTGCCACCGTGAATTCTATTCTTGCATCGATGCGCCCCGGAATTGAGATTATCCCGCTTCCTAATCCAGTCACTATCCCACATTCCATTACCGTGACTCCTATCCTACCGAAACCAAGCCCAGGAGAGAAGACTACGAAAATTGGTACTGGTACCGATGAGCTGGATGGGAAGAAAGCTGAAGGGGGTAAAAAGCCTGAGAATCGCAAACGGAAGCTGGACGAATCCTCTACCAAGAGTCTCTCGTTTGGACCAATTCAAATGAAACCAATGACCAAACCTCCGGCAATGGGCGTACTCAAGAGGTCAAATTCTGTCCACCCTACTCCACGCCATGTGTTACCAAAGGGTGGTAATGCTCTTATCCCTAGCGCTACTCTAGCCGCACTCACGAAGAGCGGAGGAAAGCCAAGTGTATCAACTTTGAAATCAGTTTCAGTATCACCCACAAATACCTCATCTCCGCAGCAAGGACCCCCGAAGCCAAAACCTAATCGTGACAAAATCAAAGGGTCCGGCTCGAGTGGACCACCTCCCAAGCTTCAAAAAATCCAACAGTCTCCCTCTTTTTCTGGAATTAAGTCTGAATCAAGTCACGGTCCACCTGTTCCAAAACTTGAGCCGATGGGAAGTGCTACGTTGCCTGGAGTAAAGATCCGAGCAGTCCAATGCATCCAAGCAGGATCAGAGTGCTAAGTCTGCAAGTATGATGATGCAGAAGATGGGAGCGGCGGCTACAGGAGGCGGAGTAAAGAAAGCAGGAATCCTCGCCGTTGTTGACAAACTTAAATCACAACTTCATTCTGCCGATGACGTGACGAAGAAGGACTCTGGTAAAACATCAGCTGGAACCGGGCTAGGAAATCCACCTGGGAATGAGTACTCGATAAAACCAGATGCCGGTGGTATGGGCGGTGGGCTGAAAATGACCATAAATAAAAAAGGGACTCATTCAAAGGATAAGCTTAAATTCGGTGGTCTTAAGCCAGGGGTTCCAGGACTCAAGAAAGGACTTACACCGAACCGAATACCTTCGCCGAAGCTCACAGCTCCTTCGAATATGACGAAGAAGGTGAAGCCGGATAGCTTGTTAATGTCAGGACAAATAAAGTCACCAAGTGTCAGTAAAGGAAGTCCAACGGGAACTCTCCTCTCGAAACCAAAGTCAGAGGGAGAGATAGATTTGACAAAGAAACTCTTCATGCCTGGCTCCTCCATTTTTGACGGACCTAAGTTTGACACCAAGTTTCAAATACCGAAAAAGTCACGCACTGTAACCACACCCGTTCCTGAGAAGTCCGAGGATCTTACACTTTCGAAGAAGGATAGGGAAGAAGTTGTTGAAGTTCCGCCAATACCATCAACTCCGCCACCAGCAGTACAAGTCCAGGCAGAGCTTGACTCAGGAGCTGAGCCACCCACGCTCACGGTAGCTGCTGATGTAGAGACGAGTGAGAAATCAGACGAGATGCCACCAGTCCTCTCTGCTGAAGTTCACTTGAATCCTTCTTCACCTGTCGCTGTTGTTGCTGAGGCAAGAGCTGAACTAGTAGTACCAAAGAATGACGGGACGGAAATTTCCCCAGAATCACCGGATTCAGTGCCGATGTGTGGTGAAGGGAATGATTCAACACCGACGATTCCAACAACCCCAATCGCTCCGGCTCCTATACCCAGTCCATCGCCAGAGCCAATGGAAGCAGAGACTACGCCTTCGCTCCCACCTGATGACGATGACAACCTCGTGATGGACATCCCTTCGGAGAATCCGCCGTCATCAGCGCCATCAACAGTTAACAGCGCTCAGGAGGCTGAAGAGAAACCATCGGAGAGTCCGAAAGTAGCTCCTGAAGAAGAGGAGTCGAGTACGTCAATGCCACCACCACCCCCACCTGGGGAAGACGTTGCTAGTCCGTTTCCAACCCCAGCTGTTCCACCTCTTAGTGTCCCAGTAGCAGTACCAATTGTCTCAGTTCATATTGTCCACTCGCCCCAGCCCAACTCCCCAGCAGTTCTTCGAAGCCCACTGGTCGTCGTCCAGTCTCCCCACTCTCATCCCTCCCCTTATGCAATAGATGACGAGCTCATGGACGAGGCGCTGATTGGGTAAGGGTCTTCGTTAAATTGCAATGGAAAATGAGCTGGAAGTGAAATGAATTAAGTTATTGAAAGCTGACTTTCTTTTTTTTTTGTGTAACTTTTCAAATAATATTTTAATAAACATTTTAAATTGACGTCTCAAATAATGAAAGGTTTGTCATTAATATTGAAATTATTATGATAAAAAGAAAATAAAATAGTGTTGAAATCTAGCAGTAGTAATGGAAAATTGGAAGTTGTCAAAGGAAGGAAGTTAAACAATTATTATTGATTCTTGTTGTGGAAATGAAGGCTAAAAAGGTACAAGCGTAATTATGAGTAAATCACAGGTTCAAGTTAAAAGGTTAGAAAGGCGTCTGCATGATTTGATCGATTTGGTCAAGGAGGGGATGCGTTTCTAATTAGTAAAGTTTATTAACAACTAACAGGTTTCAACAATATATTGTCTAGTAGTAAAATCTCGAGGTCGATCGAGGGCTCAACTAGGTTAACAGTTTTTCCAGGAAGTCCGTTTGGATGGTGTAGAGGCTCTCAGGGAAGGAAGTATAATTATTTCTACCCGTATTTATTTTTTCTCTTTATTTTCCTTTTCTTTTCCGGCCAGAGGCAGCCAGAGCAGGGGTATCATACCAAGCAGACAGCCAATCGTTACTCCGATAGCTCTACCTGCATTTGTTGACCACCTCACCTGCCATGAACTTGCTTGAAACGGCGTCAGCACCGGGGTATGGATTCCTAGTTTTTCAGAGAAGAGCTCAACATACCAGGCCGATGCTATCCCAGCAACATCCGAAATTGTGTTGCCTGGAAATGAAAAAGAAATGAAGCTTGTTTACACCAAGCATGATTGAGTAACGCACCTAAAGCTGCTGCTGCCATTGTAGAAATCCCAAGTGCTGTCCCAATTGTTATGTCAATGTAGTCACCCTGCAACAATATCAGAAAAAATTTTTGTGTTATGTGCATGAATGTCCATACTGCCTATAACATGTATCACAAGCAACCATAAGCTAAAATCCCACTGCGAATCTACTCTGGTCAGCAATCTAAAATTTAAATTCCATCAAAATTTTCAAAGGCCAAGGAAGGCATTGTATTCGACGATTTACTCAAGTTACGGAAACTAATTAGTAGTCAATTCATGGTTTGTGGTTGACTGATTTTACGATTTTTGGGTTTTGCTTTGCGGTCTCTTGCGGTTAAGCTTTTGCTAAAGAAACATTTTTGCGATTACTTACCGCTACAATCATGATGAGATTATCTAAAAATCCAAAACCAACGAATGGAAGTGCATTCTTTAGGCCAACTAAATCAAAATAAAATGAAATCCAGAGGGATATTTTTATCTATATTATATTGGGACATACCTCTATAAATGTCACGCCCAGAAGCTGGAGTCTGCTCTACAAAAACAAAGAAAGAAATTAATGGAAATTGGTAATGAAACTGGTTCCAAAGCAAATTGGGCAAGGGCACTAAAGTGTTAATGAGTCAAGGGTTAAGAAAATGGCATCAAACGTTTAGTTGCAGAAATTCAAGAGAAGTATACCATTTAGATGAATTTCCTCTGCACCTGATGCGGAAGGAGCTGTTTAGACAAGTAAATCCAAATTAGATAATAGATTCTAACCCTGCTAAACTCAATCCATTAGCATAAAACGCTTAAGCACATAAATGAATCAACAATCAAGCTATCTGATGAACTCTGTTATGCAGAAACGGTGAGCTACTGAAGCAGAAGCAAGGTAAGCAGTGCCTAAAAATATCAACCTACATTGCTGATTCTCGGGACTGGATTTCTCTAGGCCCTCAGTCCTCCCAAGTGCATCATTGAACCCATCAACGTAGCTGGTAGGTCGACCGAACTTGGTGAGATAATGATGAATCTCGTAACCCGACTCACCGTGCTTACGCTTGTGGGTCAAAATGCTTAGACTCAGTTGACTGAATAGAAGAGTCTTCTGATCCGTGGAGAGTTCCCCAAGAAACTGATCAACCTCGGCTTTAGTCTTCAGACTATGAGCATCAATTTTGATTGTGGCATAATGCTGGGACTGAGTACTGCTAATATTTCGAGAGTTTACTCCCATACTGGCACTACTAAGATTCCAATGGACGACTGATTGTGAGAGGGACCTTTGCGACTGTAGATCCTGAGCAGACCTTATGAGGGTTGACGAAAGGAATCGGGAACTTGGTCGTATGACCATCCTATGTAAGTTACTCTGAAAAGACCATCATACAACACGTAGATTTAAAAAAAAAAAGCTTTAACGTTTTACTCATAGTCTTACCATCTACACTACTGCTACTGAAAGACTAAAGTTGACTAAAATTCGGAAGAGAAAATTCAATCCAGTTCCTCACAATCACAACTCCTTCATGCACCCAACATTTTCAATGGTACTGGACATGGACTGATGGCAGTTTCTTGATACTTGGCACTGTTCATTCCAGTAGTTTCGTTGACCTGAACTCCGATTACGGTGACCTAATCAAATCCCAGTATTCTGAAATCAAGAAAGAGAGCTCAATATTATCACCCAAAACCAATGTGCATTCTTATGTGGCCTACTTTCTTGATTACCATCGTGTCCTCTGTCCTCTATTTTCGGGAAGGTAAACTGCTTCTAATTAAAAACAGAACAATTACTCGAATACATTTCGTTAGAATAAAATAAAAGAGAAACAGGGAAAAGCCTGAGAACATCTGATTTTCTTCAGGCGAAAGAAAAGCACAAAAACAATCAAAGCAAAAACTTTTTCTTACTCAAATCTCTGCAGAGACAAGCGAGATTTTCTCTCACTGCCTTCCAAAGCGTCCCTTATGAGGAAACGCTGATTTTTTTTTTAATTTTAATTTTAAATTTTCTGGTTTCCTAGTGTGCTCTCCTATGGGAAATAACATATCCTCAAAAGGCCAGGACTTCAGGATTTACTGCATATTTATACGTGACAGTACCTGGCACAAATCAATAGCACTTTCACCTATACGCAGGGCGAGATCTTCGCGTGGTGAAAGCCTACCCTTGGATGATGCTTTCACGATGCTTTAAGCTGGCTGCCTGTCATCAAGTGAAGGATTGCCTTCTTTTTCTCATTTTTGTTATCAGCCAAAGCTATTTTGGCAATTCCTGGACCCTCGGAATGCTGAATTGACTTTTAAGGTTTCGCTCAAACTGATCCTTGGTAGCGATACAGAGTTTTACTGCTGTGGGACTAGCGTAGCTCAAATTATGCTTCTACTTCCCAAAATACAGTTTTTGTAATAATTTATTTGGAAAAGGAGTTGGAAAAAAAATTAAGGTGCACTTAATGTATCAATTTGATAGGCGGAGAGCGGTGAAGTCGGGGACGGAATGAGCTCATGAAACATGGAGAAGTCAATTACACGCTCGCCGGTTTTGGATTTTCTGGAAGTAAGGCTCTTGAATCGATATCCTAAAAAATGTCAAAATTAGATTAGCAATGAAGGGAATTATTGCGGAACACAGCTCCTGTCAAAAGCTATTGACATCCCATTGATTCCGGGGATTTTGCAGACGACCAAGCTTGGCCAGTTTGGCAGTTTTTATGGAATCGGAAAGTTTACATTCAAGTAAACATTGTGTTAAGCCATTTTAAGCAGTTGCTTCCCGTGTTCTATGCAATTCTTTTATCAAGAGTTTCCAATTACCCCATAGTATTTCACATGGCGTGTAACTACTCCGGGCTTGGCATGCTAATCCCG
>JABASM010001362.1:0-15028 GCA_019776545.1 Brachystomella parvula | reverse complement strand
GGGGGGGCGTGTAGACTTACATTTTTTCGAAGTTCTTCAATGGAAGTCCAATCTAAAGTTACAAAAAACCATGCTGTTAATTATGCATACACGGTGACTGGTGCTGCTGCTAGTTGAATTTCCTCAAGTAATGAATAACTTACATAAGGCTCACGACCTTTTGCGTTAAATAGGAATATGCCATGGCTTCGAGGGTCTGAACTACGTGCAGCGGGCATGATGCTCACAACTTCATTCGTGTCAAGGGTCACGCTAATGTCTTTCTGCAAACCAACAACATTCCTTAAAATATTTCTACTCTATTTTGATCGCAGTTTGAGGTAAATTAGATTTCCTTACAATTGATCCAAGAGAGAATTCGAACTTCCTTGCTACTTGACGCATCATGTCTGAATCGGTCGAAGCGGACGCTGTAGCTGGTGAACTTTCCGAAGCGATAGCCGCCTGCTCGCCCTCGATGCTTGCCATTTTTAGTTCAGAAATTCCGAGCTCACCATGCAGTATTTGGGTCTGAGCAGTTGAGCTCTAAAATTCGCACTGGTGAGGGGTGATGTTTTCCAGAAATGAATTCCAGTTTCCAGGGCCGTGTGCATAAGAAAGCTCCAGTTTTCAGCTAAGTACCACAGCAGTATCATACCAGGAAAAACGCACCTTGCAACTTTTTAAAAAATCTTGCGGGGTTAGTGCACTTTTCAGGGTTGAGTCGATTTATGATGATCATTTTCCCGAATTCAAGTCGGTTTGACCTCAGGAGGTCACTAAAGGTCAGCCCCTTGACCTCACTGTTCTGGACAAGCGAGATACGTCAGTCGAAAGCTCTTGGTTCCCTAGTTTCAAAAGTATACTATATTTGACCTGTTTAGCCCACAAGCTGGCTGCCAAAGGTCATCTAACGTTTAGTGTGAGGTTTTGTAACTCCTAGCGACCATGTTTTAGCTCAAAAGGTCAAGTGTAGTATATTTTTGGAATCAGAGAACCAAGAGTTTTCGACTGAATTATTGCTTGTTCAATTTTGTGAGTTCAAGGGGCTGACCTGTTGTAGTGACCTCCTGAGGACAAACAAATTCTTTGGAAAATTGATCTTGACCAATCTGATTCTAAGCTGAAAACTGAGTTAAAGGCCGCAAGGTTATTTTACAAAGTTGCGTGATGCACCTGTCATAATGCTATCGCTCTGTTATCCTTTGTAAGATTCTTTCTTTGAACATTATTATTTTTTATTTTTTTATTTTTAAACGTTTTTTCTAAATCCAAGTTGTTCGAACTCCCAAAATGTTTTCGAATCTTTTCTGAAGCAAAAGAAATGTAAGGCAAGCAAGAGAAAGGCAAACAAAATGTAAAAACATCAAACTTAAAAGATGCTCATGGTCAATTTGCGCTGGTCTTGCTCATTTTATTATTTCCATTTCTAGCCAAGTAAGTTGCAGGGAAGGAGTAGTACAGGGGTATGGAATATCATCCTGATTTCCAAGGTAAAAAGAAGTGGAAAGGTACTGCAAGCTATAATCAGTTGATGAGACGCCTGCAAGGCCCAGGGGCAACGGACTGAATTAGTATATGGACAAGGGTGTGATGATGGTCTGCTAGAAAAGGCAATTCCAGAAGCAGCAGCCGCCAGTTCGACTTCATTGTTGGGATCATTCTTCCCCAAGTTGTTTGTTTTCTTCCTGCTTTCAACCCTGAGTTTTCCTTCCCAATTTCAAAATGGATTTGAAAAAAATGAGCATGGAGGAGCTCTCTGAACAGAAGGTAAGGGTAACCATTAAATTCTTAAAAATATTCAGCTTCTATAACTTCAACTTCTTTGGCTTGCAGGCAAAGGTCGTTACCCACATTCAAAAAATTGAGGAATTGTGCAAAGGTATTGATGAAATGATCGAGGAGGAAAAGACAGATTCCCAAAAACTTGCCGACCTTCGTGAGCGGACTAATTCCTTGGCTACTGCTGGGAGCGGATTGGTCCAGAGAGGAGAGTCAACAGGAGTTGATGTAGAAATTGCTTGGATCGAAGGACTTTTGCGTAACAAGAAAGAACTTGAGTCAGTCGTTGCTCAATACAAGCGTCGGTATGAAAAACTAATCAAGATGCGAGCTGATCAAGTTCGGATGCTTCAAATAGCTCGTAAGGTCTTGGTCGAGATCGAAAAGCTAATCTGGAAAGTTGAATATATTAAGGTAAGAAAATTTATTTCCCTAGAATGAATCCCCAGCTGCTCGGCATTAAGGATTCGAGTCAGATGTCCCATACGAGGAGTATTAGCTCGACTGGAATCTCGAAAAACCCGAGTGCCACTTTTTTTTCTCTTGAACTCGAACAACAATCATTCGAAGCATGCAACTTTCGAGATTCTAATTTTCCGAAAAGAGATTGCAGGCCTGTTTAAGTTCGGAATGCTCAACTCCTTTTGTTTTTCAGAAGAAGAAGCTGGAAAAAGTTGCTGAGTTGGGTGGGGGACCTCTTACTGAAGACATGGAGAAGGAAATCGAGGAAGAGGCTGAAAAGGAAGTAGAGAAGTGGGTTCAAACACAGGAAGGATTCCAGGATACGGCAGAATGAGCAGCGAGTTTTAGCCCTCTTCAACCTTGGCCCGAGCAAGAATCCTTCTTAAATATAATTCAAAAAAAGTTCGTCTAGTGCTATAGAAGTTAGCATTCAGAATTCAAATTTTCCCTTCTGGATTTTTCGTTTGAAATTAAAACGTAGGTGATTTTTTGTGGAATTCTTACAATTCTAAAATTCTTTCGAATTCTCAACATTTCTTTCCTAAATTTAGAATTCCTTTACTATTCGTTTAAAAATTCATTTCAAAAACTTTGTTCGCCTTGCTTTAGTTTATATTAATTTTAAAAGAAAAAAGCTAAATTCAATTTACTAAGGAAAAACTTTTGAAGCCTGGCTTTTAGGAAAAACTGACGGATTCAACTACTAATAGCCTAAAATTTCGTTTTCAAATACTCATCTGCACTTGTGTGATTTTCTTACTATACAATGTTTTAATGAAAAGAAAAAGATGCAGAATATCCCCCAGAAAATATCGTTGCCTGCGGAATTCAGAATGCTCCAGACGATCCTCCTGGGGTTAATGTCCAATTAATTCGCAGCAGGAGATGGAAGCGTTGTACCGGACGAGGCTTTTCCTGAAGCAAAAGCACCTGGTTGGGAGCTAGAAGATCTGATGTCGGCGACCGTGAGGACTTTGGAGAAAGTAGTTTTCAACTTAAATTGAAAACTGTTCTTGTCGCGCTGGCAGTAAGGCATGAGCGACGCCTTACTGATTCCGGCCAAAAATCCCTTCCTCTGAATTTCCTCAACAGAATCTCGAATAGAGTTCACTGGGACGATGAATTCCACTTGCATGTTAGAGTGATGCTGGAAGTTAAAATGAAATATGTCATACCTAGGGAAAAAACGCCATATTGGATTATGGATTAGGACAAAAATTCATACCTGCGGTGCATGAGGCGCCGGGGATATGGTGATCTTAACCTGATACTCTGCTGCTTTCTCTCTTGTCCCCAGAATGCAGAACCAGTATTCGAAAATCGAGTTTCCAGACCTACTAAAACTGATGAATTCTTGCTCGTCTAAGCGCATGACTGAGCGGGCTTTGGAAAAATCTGAAAATCAAGATTTGAGTTCTATTTTGTTGAGGAACATTTTATAAAAGTGGTATCAGTTAAAAAGGGGAAAAAATTGATATTCGAAAACGATATTCGATAGGTCGAACAGAATTACACTGGGTGCCCAAACTACCTGCAAAAATGGCTTCAATCATCCATTTTCTTTCCTGACCTTACTGAGCAGTGGAAGAGAGAAGAAGAACGGCTGGAGTAGAGGCGACTTTTCCCTTTCTCAAAAATACTTTTGATTGCTTTTGATTACTTTCTTTCTGCTTAACATCATTTTATTTAACGAAAATGGCAGATTCAAACCATGTTGTAATAACTTGCAAGCCAGTGCGGCGCCCCCAACGTACCTTTTTCGACACATGGAGAAAGACTTTCGAAACCGAAGAAAATATTTTCCTGCATTCCAGTGTACCATCCTTTCAAATTCGAGTTAAAGCACTCTTTATACTTACCACCTGTGAAAGCTGTATTTCCAAAGCAATGAAATACACCTAGCTGTTGTTCTTTTAGCCTCAAAGAAGAATGTTCCGAGATGAGGTGGTTCACGTAGTCACTGTAAGGAACTGCTCCATTCAAGCATTTCTTGGAATACATTTCATTGCATAGGACCGGCCTGTTTAGTTAAATAGAGTTCAGCTCAAAAATCCACAACCGGGTCAATCTCTCTGTCACATTTTCCAGATTAGAATTGAAAAATAATTGGAGTTTACCTGAAATCACAGATTTCTTGATGAGCGTTTAGCTCATACACTTTTAGAGTCTGTCCACAGCCCTGCTTCTGGTGCAAGCATTTGATTTGAAGGGATTCCACCACGGTTTCCAGACTGAAATTCCGTCCACCCCCGAATTCGTCATCGCACATACTACATCGCTGAATTTTCTTACGACAGCGCTCGCAAGCGGAATGCCCGGCTCTGCACTGGAATATTGGAGGCGAGAAGCTTTCGAAACAGAGTGGGCACTCTAGCGCCTTGAGAACTTCCTCTGAAAATACGAACTCCATTCTTCCACCCCTGTCCTTTCAACCGAATGAATAGTTAACTAAAAAAATTATAAAGAGTGTAGATTTTTGACCGTGGAGCGAGAAGTGAAAAAACTTTACCTCACTCTATCGAATCTGCTTCAAAATACAAAAAAAAAAAGGAATCTACAATGGAAACAATTGAAGCACTCGGACCGGATTTGCAATTTGCTGGATACGAATCTCCCCAAGACTGCGTTGCTTGAAAAGCGGTTGGTGGTGGAGCACTATTTTTGATTTTGTATTATGAAAACGAGTCCAGTTTAAGGGATTAGATAAATGAAGGTTAATGCACTTGACCACTGACTCAACAGCGTAGGAGAGTCTTAAGCTATAGCCTAAGGCTAAGGCAGAGGCCTTCAATGCAACCGCATAAATAATCATCATTTCAATCATTTTTTCTCACTTAGTCAGTTTTTTACCGGGCTTATCTTATGGTCTGTTATAGTTGAGGAGTTAATTTTCCAATCCTCATTTACTTACATAAATAAAGGTTGAAAGCTTAGCATCTAACAACCGTAATCACAAGGAATCCCTTCAAGGTTATTGCCTTGCTTAGAAAGGCTCATTTTTAATATCCCTTGGCTCCTATCCTTCCATTATTTCAGGCTCGAGGTTTTTCGCATAAAGATTTCCAAAGGACAAGAGTTAAGAATTTGCCACAAAATGCGAAAAATGTGATTCTCTTTCTGAATTTTCGGCATGAAGAAATATCATGTATTACTAGAGTAGAATTTCTTATTCGTATTCATATGCTTGAGTTTCTGATTGGATTAGTAATGACTCCTCAAACCTAATTTCCTCTTCATACTGTTCCAGCATTAAATGAGAAGCATCCATTTCCCGTTGTAGAATCTCACGCACTTTTGCAAGGAACGCTAGGCTCTCGCTGATTCCAGAGCTCGGCCTTCTCCGATTGCTTGATCGACTAGCCACTGAATTTTTAAGAAAACATAATTAAGTAAACCAAGTTTCTTTCGGAAACAAAATCTCAAGTTTTTCTGACTTGATACGCTGCTAACGACACTAATAGAATCCTCCCCATCTTCCATGTATTCTATACTAGGGGAGGCTGAACCAGCGATTTCCGCCTTCCAAAGGCTTGGAATTGGTGGAGAAGGAGGAGGGATGACCTGGGGCTGTTCTGTTACTGGGCTGCTCTCATTGGCTAATTCAAAACTCAAGCGCTGTTGCCGTCGTTCTTCCATTTTTCGCTTTCTCTCTTCTTCGGCTGCCCTCCGTATTTCTTCTTCTCTCTTTAAAATTTCTTCTTGTCGCTGGCGCTTCTCCTCTTCCTAAATTTATGAAAATCGGAATGTAGTGAAATATTTGTCTTTCGGAGAATATACTGAAGACAACGAACTTTTTGCTTCAGCCGCATCTGTTCTTCCTGAAATTCTTTGAGCATGCGCTCCTGGTCTTCTTGAATCTTTTGTTGAAGCCTTTGTTCCTCCAGGCGCTCTTGGCGCAGGCGCTCATCCTCCTGCCGCTTTCTTTCTTGTATTTGAAGTTCCAGCTCAGTTTTGTACATGGAACGGAGAACGGTGTCGTCAGGACGCTGATCAGCGGTTTGTGACACATGGGCTTTGTACTTTGGGGAGCCGAAAACCGCGGGCACGGCTGATTGGCCCTCTCCGAAAGCCATCCCGGTTGGAGAGCCTGCCGGGGTTTGCAGGTAATTGAGCGATGAGCCCGTCACTGCAGATCCAGGTGGTGAGGGTTTTCCAGCAAGAAAAAAAATGGAGTATTTATTTATAAAAAAATTTACAAAAAATTCGAGATTTTTTTACCTTGCTGTTGCTGAGCGAAAGAGGTATTCGCCTGGTTGGCTGGATTTGAATAAGGCGGTAAACCCTTCTCTGCTCTTGTGTCTTCCTCCGCAGTTTTACTACGGTTTGGTATTGGGATGGGGTCGCTGACGCTGGAAAACTGTTCTGGAGGTGGTAAAATATTTTCGGCTTTTCCTTGGACCCGATTTTCTGGAGCAATCGGAGCTAGAGTTCCTGCTACTTTGGGAAGTGGTGGAAAAATGAAACTTCGATACGCTGGTTGCTGCTGGTTCAATTGAGTGCTTGCCAGCTGTGGGGTCGGGAGGGACGAGGGTTTGAGGACTTTTTCAGCTTCTTCACCTCCTAGCCCAGCTGCCCCCTCCAGAATAGTGGACTGAGGAACTGAGGAAGTTCGAGAATCTTCTGAGTTTCTTGAACCCAATGCTGGAAAAGGTGTGAACTTATCGTTTTCACCTTCCTGGTCTGACTCGATTTCACGTGGATTTGGACTTGGCTGGACTCCAGCGACTTCTGAGTGGTGTGAATCAGCCACCGCTGGGCCAGGAAATATTCTACTCCCTAATTCGGATGGATTGACCTGGGGAGGGGCTGGGGGTGTGAACCAGGATGGCAGATAGGGAACGCTTTTTCTCTCTGATAGTACCTGACCCGTTATTGGTCCACGAATAGGTGGTCCATTTCCTACACAAGGAATCCAGTGTTTGTAAAAATAGCAGGCAACATTTAGCATGCCAGCATCCGACATTTGAAATTTTCTGTACGGACAGACAGATGGACAGCTCATACACTACATTTCATAAGTAACATCACTATTTGATTCCCGCGTTTCAAATCCCATTTGGGTTTTAGCCCCATGGATTCTGAACTAATGCGGCTGAAACCCAATAGTATTTGAAACGCGGGAATCAAATAGTGATGTTACTTTTGAAATGTAGTGTAGAAGTCTGTACTATACCGCTCTCGTCGGTGAAAAATTACCGCAAATTGCGTAAGTTGAACGACGAGGGCAAATTCTAGGAAGGCGCAGTTCCCCTCCGTCTGTCTGTCTTTGACTGTATTTTAAAAAAACCTACAAACTTTTTGAAAACTAAACATCTCTGTAATTCTATATGTCCGAAGTTAATAAAAGAACTAAATATTTTGAAAGGTTTGAAAAAAAAAACAGAAAAGTGATTGAAGTGTTAGGTTTAGCTAAAATGCAACTGATACGTTTCCAAAACGGATACGCCTTCCTAGCTCCGCCAAATTCGACGCTTGCGCATATTTAGAACTTCCAAATTTGCAAATTGAAAGCGGATTTTCGAATCGGAAATAGGGCGCTTCATAAAAGCAATATACAACGGCTTGTACGTGAAAATGGGGGGGGGGGGGCGTACATACCAATCAGGATTTCTTTCGCACTCTCTGATTCTTTTAGCTGCTTCTGTTGAGCAATTTGAAGATCAAGCTGGGCTTTATATTCTAACTGAGCAGCCTTCCTGGCTTTATTCATTCTGCTAGTGTAGGATTGGCTGGGAGGTCGTTGTTGAGGCCCATCTCCTCCTCCACCACTGTGCATTATTGGCAAAATGTGTGACTCCATGTTCAGGCTTTGTCTGCGTCGCGGGTGGGACCTTGGAGAAGAAGGTCTTCAGTAGGTCATTAGCTAGAGATTTATTCGAATTAAGTTCGATGCAACGAACCGATTTGGTTCCTTGAACCCAGGTAAAATAGAAATCTCTTCACTCCGCTGCTCAACATGGCTGCTCTCTTCATGCGAGCTCCAGTCACCTCCGCCTCCTGCACACGGCCACGAGGCCCTTCTTCCTACTCCTAATTGAAACATTGTTACTCGACAATCACAATCAACATTTCGCCTGCACCTGGCGCCCTCTTATGTTTGAAAAAGCAAGAAGAAATTTAATTGTTTGCTAATTACTTTGTTGTTTCGGTCCTTGGCGACGTAAAACGAATATTTTCAAACAAAACGAAAGCACTGCCGAAAAAGCGCCGACGACGAAGAAAGAGTGACCTCTGGAAAGGGTGCTTTGCCCATTCACTCAGCGTTGACCCCCGCCTAAATTATGCTTTTTCATTTTTCATCACTTCACTTTCCTGAAAAAGTACGTAGAAGCACAACTTTCAGGCGAGGATTAAAAATAGACCCGTATAGAGATAATTCAACATTTTTTCAGCAGCCTGTAATGTGCTATGCAGCTTCTCATGCAGCGTTTGAAATCGCTACGTGCGGCTATCGAATGGTGGTTGCGGTGCGGTAGCAAAAATCCGCTACCGCAACAGACGTTTTCAGAAATCGCTAGAGCGGGTGCCAAGGTTTTTTGACTCATGTCAAGGAACCTTGAACGGGTGCGAGCGAGGTAGCGACTTTTTGTCCAGGTAAGCCGCATGGTGCGGGTCCGGTAACGTCGTCTTTTCTTCTGGAGCGGGCGCGGTAGCGATGTCGCTCCAAAATCTCAAGCACTGTTCTCACGCAGATGCTGAAAATCGGTTTAATTACTACCGAACTCTTATTTTTTTTAAATAAGGCAGCAAAAACCGAGAAAAAGTTTAGCCCTAAAAGTTCAACTATTGCCGGGTAGATGCCAAAATGCGCTGGATCACCCTTGGGCGCGTATTTAAAAAAAAAGTTTAAGAGCATGGTGCGCGGGATCGGGGCGGCGGGTGCGAATAAACGCTTTGGAGAGTTGGACTCCGAATAGATTCGGATTCGACGTAATTCTTCCGTATTTTGTTCAATTTTATGTATATTAAAGCTAGTAAGCTTCCACATTCTCGTTCATAAAAGGAAGAAAGCCGGAGACCCTGTATGCTTTCATAGCTTTCATTGGTAAATCACCCGTTTTCTCAGGTCGAAGGTCGACATGCTCCTCTGTAAGTTTTACCTTATTTACTTTCACTCTCTCAGCTGTATAACTGATCATGACTTCAGTTTTGATTGTACACAGCCCCTCTACTTACTGTTAGAGCTAACGGTGAGAGCAAGCCATACTCACTCTCCTTCGATGCTGATCATGGGTTTTGTCTCACTCCCATCGTTCCAAATTCTGCATACCCAATTACTACCAAGGTTAAGGAACCTACGACCTCTCCGCTCTGTTTCAAGGGATGGGCTACACTGAAGCTGATTCAGGTCCAGCGTATCATTAGCTTTACCAAGGTAGAATTCTCATCTGGGTATTCCTCTGATATTGACCTACTGGAACTGCTGATATCTCCTACTGGAAGGGCTGACGAGATTGATGAAATTGGACTCGCTCGATTTTTTACGGCTTATGCATCTCGAGATCATCGCCCTTCTAAGAAGCAGCTAAATTCTTACGAACGCTGGCTACTCGGGTAATGGTTTTAATTCAATTAGAGTTAAAAGTGCCCTGGTGCACCTTAGTATCTGTCATATGTCAACCTCTCTGATGCAATGCATAATGATTTTCTAGAGCTCGTGATGATGACGATCAAGAAAGTTGGGCTGATCTGTTTGAACTTCCAAAGAAAAGGAAATCAGCTACCGTGAAAACTATGGAGGAAGAATCCGCTCTTTTTGGTAAGGATATAGAGCTCTGTCACTAAAAATTAAATTGTTTTCATTACTGAAAGTTGCTGCCTAATTTTTAGGGAGAACGGTCCAGATCTCATTGAATTTCAAGCCAGAGAGATTTACCTGTCGATATTGGATCGAAAATAAGAAGGGTCTCTGCATTCAAGCTGTTTCAACAGGAGGAACGGATGTGAGTCCAATCAGCAAGAACTATGTCAACACTGGTTATCACCTCCAGTTGGATTACGAGGCCCAGACGGCCAGGATCATTACACGGAATGAAGAAGGCAGTAGGAACGATGACACGCTGACATTCTATGTGGAGAATCGACCTCAGTTCTTCTTACTCACTCTCCTCCTCTGTGACTACCAAGGAAGAGAATGCCGTCCCCTCGCATCCCAGCTCATGGATTTTAAAAATCAGTTAACAATGTAAGCGATCCTGGGGAAAAAATTGATTTTAAATTACACTTGAAAATAAATGAATTCTCATACTTTCAGATTCGTGGAGAACGAAAAACGTCCGATTCTTCATCCTAAGCCACCAGTAGCGCTTCCCAAGAAGGAATCAGTGAAACCTGAACTCGAGCTTACAGGTGAAGATGAAACTGAGCTCAAACCAGTGGCTAAGAAACTTAAGCTTGAATTTTAAGCATCGTAAGAAAATTCTGTATTTTTTCTTCATTATTATTCATAAATTTATTGATGAATTGAATTATTATTATAAAAATAATTTTCTAACTGCATATTTTTTTTTCTGTTTCTCTGTTATCATTTCTTATCATGGATCGTTTTTTAGTGCTTTTCAAAAATTAGTAGTTAGTTCCCAGCTCTCAAAAAGTAAAGTTAACTAAAGGAAGTCTCATGCTTTTTGTAAAAAAAAAATAAATTGTATTGCTTAAATAGTAAATACCAGGGTGTTTAAACCAAAGTTTGTCCTCAACTTGAAGCAAAGGAATTCCAGTCGGTGAAATGTTTTTTCTTCGAG
Source organism: Brachystomella parvula (assembly GCA_019776545.1). Taxonomy (NCBI): domain Eukaryota; kingdom Metazoa; phylum Arthropoda; class Collembola; order Poduromorpha; family Brachystomellidae; genus Brachystomella; species Brachystomella parvula. The sequence goes on along the minus strand of JABASM010001362.1, from coordinate 4,064 downwards.
AATTTCTCTTTGACAGGACCCGACCCGCCCCCCAGCAAAACCAAACGGAAATTGGAACTTGAAGGTCGAGCACGGCTTTGAACTCCATGCGGCCTTTAATATGCGATTTTTAAAAAGAAAAGCATCCCATCTGAATCCGAGACACAGTACAAAGAACGCAAATGAATTCCAAGAGTAGTATTTTTAATAGGAGTACAACTTATAAATGAAATCGCAAAAACATTACATAGACGCGTCAAAATCAGAGGAAAGTCAAAATTCCAAAACTGGAATTCGAATTCTTTGAAAGTTTTTTAAGCAATCCCAAAGACCTTTCTGTTAAGTGCTATTGAATTCTATTTAGATTAAAATACCGTACTTTTCTTAAAACATTTTTTTAAATTCAAACAAAAAAGTATATTTTAGTATAAGATCTGAAGGCGTTATAGCCAAATTATTTTTTTTCTCACACTACTACCAAATTCAAAAAAAAAAAAAATAGTATTATTTTTTCGAAGGAAGTGTTTGGCAGTATGAGGTACAATATTTTTGAGATCCAAGTGTGGGATCCAAGACCTTCAGCTGTCTTCATAGTCACGGCTTGGAACAATGGGATGATACTGCGGTGAGTGTGCTGGAGCTGGGGGTGGGCCATGGATCCATGGAAACAGAAACCGACGGAGGAGATGCTGGGGCTGAGGTAAAGAATTACTTTCACCAAAGAATTGAGCAGAAATCAGTAGAATCAATAGCAGGGAAAATCCCGCAGCAGGAACACTAAAACGACCTCCCATTTTCTTTTTCAATATCCTAACTACTGCTTAAACTCTGTTTCTTTACTGAAAATTCACTTCCTCTCCTCTCACACTTTTAAATAGGATTTATATGGTAGTGTGAAAAGAAAAATAATTTGGCTATGACGCCTTCAGATCTTATACTTTGCTTCACACGCCTTCATCCCCATTTCCTCAATCCCCCCAAAAAAGTCCTAACCGCATCTATTAAAATGAAAACCTCAAGACCACGAAAAAAAAATCTTGTATTTTTTTTATTTTTCCAAATTGAACCGGAAGAGAAAGTTTTAAAGTGAAAAAAAAAACGTAAAGAAAAAACTGAGAAAAAAATCATTCTTTAATTTCTAATTGTTTGGACACGCGTTGGAAGGAGTGTGGATAGGATGTCAAGGCCTTCATTTCATTTCCACACGCAAATCTTCGTGTCAGCACGGAAAATTCACTGACAAAGTAAATATTACTGAAGAATCTTGTTTTGTCTTCATTTTCCCCGTATTCCTACCAATGCAATGGTGAAGTGACGGAGGAGACAATCAACGGAAATCAATGGACCCCTTGATGCTTCCTCTGTCAAATTTTTGTTTGTATCAGGCGTTGCCATAGGAACTGAATCCTCTTCACGTCCTCCCTCGTCTTAAACAGCCAAAAACCGTCCGCTTCAACCACGTTCAGTTAACTTTGAGCAAAGGAGCAAGCAGTTTTCGACTTTTTTACTCTCCCTTTCAGTTTCTCGTTTTTTAAGTGGAAAAAGCATACTTTTTTAAGAAGAAAAAATCAAATCGAAAACATGAGCGAAACGAAGCAGAAAAATCCTCTTCCGTTTTATGAGCTCCCAAAGCACATCAAGCCATGCTCACAAATAATTCAGGAGACAAGGCNAAACATGAGCGAAACGAAGCAGAAAAATCCTCTTCCGTTTTATGAGCTCCCAAAGCACATCAAGCCATGCTCACAAATAATTCAGGAGACAAGACTCCAATTGAAGTATTCAGCGAAAATAGGGAGTGACATTGACCCGGCTGTACAAGTGAGCAGGAGTACGCGGAGTCCAGGCGGCGACCACGCTGATTTCCCTGAAGGGTCAAGAGGATCTGCATTGCGTATGGGCAGTTTTGACTCGCACAGTGACTCAAGGCTACTCGGACCTAGTGGGGAGGGGATTGGGTCTAACACCGGAATGGGGGTCAGGGCTGTTCATACGAAACGACCTTTCACACCCAGGGATAGTGTCAACCTATGGGGAATGTCAGCGAGGAAGAGACCCCCTAGTGCAATAACGTAAATTTCATTTAACTCCTATTTTTTGAATTCTGTAAAAATAGAACGACCAATAGACTCGGCACAGATTTTTGTGGAAATTACTTTTTTGTTGAAAATTGCTGAAAACTATCATCAGCATACTTTTCGGCGTGAGGAGCAGAGGCTACCGTTGTAGTCCCTTGGCTTTCCGATAGTAAGGGCTGAATACAATTCGCTCCACGAATTTTTAAGGTGGTTTATTAGTTTTCCAAGATTTCATTCTTTTTTTTTTCGCAACTTCTGGAAATCCTTAAGGGATTTAACATGCAAAATCAGGAATTCCTAAAGAAATGTATTTTTTTTTCGAATATCCGAAAAACGCCATTTCTCATCTTAAAACTCCGACATCTGGCCTGGCTGATTTCTGAATAGAATTTGGTTCTGCGTGATTTGAGGCTCAGCAACGCAATTTTCTAGATTTTGACAAAAAATCTTATTTTTTCATGATTTCTCCCTTAAAAATGTCAATTTTTACGTGTTGAATCCCGTAAGGATTTTCCGAAATCGCTGAAAAATTAAGCGAGGTCCATTACTTTGGAAAAAGCGAAAAGTGCGTCGAGTGAATTTTAGAATCCAAGTTTCTCACTTCACCAGCGTTAAATTCAGTAATTATGTCGCGGCAATCCGAGAGGCTATAATGTGTTAAGGTGATGTTTACATTAAAATACCGCATCATGTCTAGATGACTTAGATTCGGGCAGATTATTAGAGAGTTTTAACAGAACGCCATTTCTTATAGTCTGCAAGGGAATTTTTTATTTATGCCTGTTCAAGTTCATTTGAAAAAAAATATTAAATTAATTTTTGCATGAGAAATAAAAGTTGGGTTACTTATGGAACTTCATAGGCTCTCTCGACTCTCATTGGACGAGACGGATACTCGCCCTTCATCAAGGACTAGTTTGAAAAGCTCGAGAGAAAAGTCAGCAGGAAACAAAGTACACGAAAATTATTTTCGATATGACTCTCTGGATTCAGCATTTGGGAGTCCCCTTCTCCACCATGGTATCCTCCAGGGACAAAATTCAGCTAAACTACTCGAAGAAACTGAAATCGAACTGGAGAAAACGAGGCTCCGTTTCATGGCACTTTCTTCACTCCACGGTAAGAAAGTTATGATGACCCAGCCCTAATCAAAATTTTACAAATTGGGCAATTCTACACGAGACCGCCCCTCCCGCCTCCCTCACAACATGCAATTTTCCAATTCTTACCACTTACCAGTAAAACTTCCATTTCCAGCTTAAAAATCCAAATAAGGAATAATTTAAAATCAATCAGAATTTTTTTGAAGAAGGGGAGAGGGGTTTTAGCTCATAGAAAGGGAAAATTGTGAATTTTTTTTTCAGCTTAAATTCTTAATTCTAGGCAAAACTGAAAAAAAATCAGAAGCAACTGAGAAAAAAGTTGAGAAAGAAAAAGTAACTGAGGAGTTTCCCGCCATAGAGGCAGAAGAGGTGGTGGCCTCAACTCCACCGGAGGGAACAGCCGAGGTGGCGACCAATGAGAGCGAAGGAGAATATTTTGATAATATAAATTCGTTGGAAGTGGCTGGAGAGTACCTCAATACTTTTGTCGAGTCTTCAGGTAAACCACGTAAATGCTCAATATTTTTCTTTTCTTAAAATTTTTAGTTAATTTGGTAAACAGGCAAAGTTCCAAAAGAAGAATTGATTGGAATTCTCAAGCGTGTCAAGGATATGATGAGCAAAGGGTCTCCAACAGAGCCGTTAAAATCCAAGCTTACAAAACTTGTCTTCAAAATCGTTGAGAAGAACTCAAATGATGAGGATATTTTATTCTGGGCTTCGTTCATTCTACTCCACGTAAAAACCACTCATAATTTTACCGTTTCTGTCAGCTGCAACTCCACCTGAAAATTTGCATGTGGTCAGTGTTGGACTGTTAAAACCGGGGGGTGGTTTTATCCTGGTTTAAACCATGGTTTTAACCAGGTTAAAACCACTAGATTTTCGACGGTGGATTAAACCA
>JABASM010001361.1:0-15032 GCA_019776545.1 Brachystomella parvula | reverse complement strand
CCGTGAGGAACGAGGCAGCGGCATGAATATAGACGGGCAGTAAACCAGTACTTTAAATACCGGATAAAATACATTTTCTTATCCACTAAAAATAAAAATCAGAGTTTGTTGCACGTCTGTGGGGTGGCGAGTGTTTCTGTGTTGTAGTTCAGAATTTTTCTAAAAAAGTTTAAGGCAATTCGACAACCGGATACCACATTCAATATTGAATGTGGTGTCAAGAATAAAGACTAATGAATTAGCCAGTGTTTCCGCTGAGCAAGTTTTCGTCATGTAAAAAAGGTAAATGTTACTTGGATCACCGATTGAACTGTTTCACAGACTTTTGTCACAGGGTAGTATAGGACTGTTGTTGTGAAAACGTTTTTGGAAAATTCGACGTTTCCACGACGCCATGAGTCTGGTTTTTTGCATTCGACTATCCATACCATTTGCTAGGATGCTCTTTCTCAACTTTTCGAAATTCGAGAAAATGCCTCCATGAGGAGGCCTAAAAAGTAGGCTGTTTGCATCTAAAGCAAACAGAAAAACAATTTTAAATATTTTTGAAAAAACTGTAGCATGTTTTTTTCTACATATAAATTCGTTTCATGACATTCTAAGTCGATTTAGAACATTTTTTGAAATTTCGATTTGTAGAAAAAAAAATTCATAAGTTCTGATTATATTTTTCTTCAAATCCTTTTTTGAAACAACGCTTTACATTAGCATTTCAGTCAATAAGGTCGAAAGAAATTTGAAAAAAAAAAATGTTTTCGAAAATTTTGACTTGCGAAGCAATCAGAATTTCGAAAAATGGTCGAAGTCGACTTAGCATGCCATAACACGAGTTTCTATGTAAAAAAACATGTTTCGATTTTTCATAAACACTTCGAAATTTTTCGTGTTTGCATCAGATGCAAATATGCTATTTCAGGGCCGTACTCTGAATTGAGAGGTAGGAGGGAGATGGTCCGTCCAGGTAGCGATTGAAAGTCGAGAGGTCGACAGTAAGACTGGTGATTTAGCTCCCGCGAGGTTAAAAATGAATTTGCCTCCTTCCAGGAGGGGGGTCCAGCAGGCCGCGGAACAAAGGGAAACTAACAAGGGGGGGGGGGGTGGTTCAAAACGGAATTTGTTTGCCTCGAGGATAATGGATGCTTCCTTATTGTTTTTTTACAAAAAAAAAAAAAAAAAACCGGGGCGACCTTGGAAAGGTCCGGCGAGTCTGCCGAATGTCTATACGTGCTTTTTGCAAGTTTTGCGTCGTCATCTGTTTTTGTGTCAATTAATTGGTCAGTCTTCGGTCATGGAAAGAATCGGTGTCGTGTCCGTACATTTAGCAAACAGGTACATAGAGTAATTCCGGTAAGTCAGTCTTAACGCTTAAATTAATTGTCACCAGAACGACATATTAATTCTATTTCCTGGACAGAAGGGGGGAGGGTCAATGTTTTTACTTGCCAGTTGTCTGTCATAATTTGCACCATTTGTAATCAATCATCCGTAATCCGTATTAACTCGCTTAGGTCAAGATTGGTTATTTTCGCGTTGTGAAGGTTGACCTGTCATCATCATGATCGATGTGTACCGCAGGAAGCCGGAAAGATTAGTGCGTACACGGATACTATGTGAGGACTGTGGGACAGATAATTGTTTCCAGTACTACCTCACCATTGTGTGCACGTGTTGTGTGACTATATCTATATGTGACGATAAAGCACCGGGTCGGTACTTCACTTGAGTGAATTATGCAAGAGCATACTGTACTGTTTCGGTTTCAGCTGATTCAGTGATTATCTAAGTTTTTATGTGTCGTTTGTAACCTGCTTCTGTTGATTTTTTCAGGTCCAATCTGAATCCATAAGGCATAAGTAAGGCTTATCAGTGAGATTAATCCGGTCATTCGACTCTGACTATTCACATCTCTGTTGTGTACCTATAGAAGGAAAAGAAGCTAAGCCCGATGGTGGAACAAGTCTCTAGGAATCTGCCCGGACTCAAATACCACTCACTCCTCGTCAGTAGTTATCTTAGAATAATCCCGGCAATTAGCCACTGTGAGAGTAGACCAGAATCTAACAACAACAAAAGAACGCTACCCACCAGTTTCTGTTGCTGTGATTCTAAATCAGTGCTACTAGAATAATGAGCAGTAACCGTGGTATGAAGAGGACGCGGACACGCTCAGAGCGTGGAAATGGATATGGGTCTATTCCAGCTGACACGGGAGGGCCTTCGACCAGTGATGATGAGAGGGCGGCTTTCAACACGGCTCTCATTGAGAATCTTCATGAACCCCTCATGAGTCACATTAGGCAGCAGATAGCCGCGGAGAGGACCAATGGTCCATTTCCATCAAAGTTTAAAGAAATCTCTAGAATACGAAGGAGGTAATTAAAAAAATTAAGCCACATGCGCTGATGATGAGAATTTTTCGGCTAGTAATTTAGAGCTAACTCTGATTTTTTTAAAGGCCTAATTTACGCACAAAATCAGAATCAGATTTCCCAGCATTAATTAGCGAAGAAGATGTGGAGCAAATGCGAGAGAAGCTCATACGAGACCACCATCCGTCCTTTCATCTTAAAAGCGTTCCTTCATTCTCTCGTCAGCAAAAATTAGTACTGGCTTCACTCTGTTTAGTTGATTTTACCAGTTTCTGCTCTATGAGTATCTTAGCACCCTTCTTCCCTCAGAAAGCCGAAGAAAAAAATGTCTCTACAACAATGTCGGGTCTAATTTTCTCCGTATACGCTCTAGCTGTTTTTATTGGTCAGTTTTCATTATGAATTTTTTTCATAAAGTACAAATTATGTTATGCTGTCTGTCGATTAATTTCTAGCCTCTCCATTCATGGGGTCATTAGTACCAAAAGTGGGACCAAAATTTTTAGTACTCGTCGGGGTTTTGATGGGCGGCGTTTGTAATATCTTATTTGGGTAAGCCGTTCAATAGTTGGTCAAATAGAACTGGTTCAGTAAAAAATTTTTTCTAGATTTTTAGACTTGGTTGAAAATACCCAGGTTTTTACCACTTACTGTTTCGTCGTCCGGATTTTTGAAGCTATTGGAGCTGCAGCTTTTTCCACTGCAAGTTACACCTACATCGCACAATTGTTTCCAGAAAACATCGGGGCAGTTTTGGTATGTGGCGAATGGGGATTGGGGATGGGTATGAGAAAATTGATCTCTAATTGGTTTATTTGATTAGGGAATTCTGGAGACATTCGTGGGATTAGGGTTAGTGTCATTCATAGAAAGATTTTCTTTTTTTGGTGCAATGCAAATGCGCTGGAGAAATTGATTCAGTAATGACTTCAACTTCTTGCATTTTATTTTCAGGATGAGCGTGGGACCTGCAATCGGTGGAGTTCTCTACGATGTAAATACTTTTTTTTTTGGCATATATGAATACACTGGTTAGGTGAGGATTAATTTTTGGATTTTTGCTGATATTTTATAGTGGGGTGGATATGGTCTCCCATTTTACGCATTGGGTGGCCTCATGCTCTTAACTCTGCCCCTGAATATCATTCTACTCCCTGGAAGTGAGTTCAATGGGGATGAGCATGATACTGAGAGCATGTGGAAACTGTTGAAGATTTGGCCCATTGTCATCGTTGCTCTGATTGTTGTAATCACGTCCAACACTTGGGGGTTTCTGGATCCCACGCTTGCTACACATTTAGCTGAAGTGAGTTCTTAAAATTCTCTTCATCGAATGGCCTCCATTTTAAGTGATTTAATTTAATCTTTTTTTTAGTTTAATTTTTCGGCGAAGCAACTAGGTCTATTTTTCCTTCTATGCTCAGCCCTCTACGGTCTCTCCAGTCCGATGTGGGGTTATATCGCTGATCAGATTACACGGACCTGGATTTTGATGGTGGTTGGTCTTTTCTTGTCATCATTTGGACTGCTGCTCCTCGGCCCATCTCCGCTACTTCCGCTTAAAAAGTAAGTGTCAACGAGAAATGCAATTTTTCAGTGAAAATTCTAATGTGCATTGCATTCTTCGCGAATTTAGTAATTACATCTACCCATATCCGCCTTAACTCGACTGTTTTTTGATGATTTCAGCACAGTATGGCTCAACATTATTGCTCTCATTATATTAGGACTAGCAATTTCCATGGCTCTTTTACCCACGTTTGAGTCGATGCTCGATTTTGCTATGTAAGTGAATTACATTCGTCTGAGAAAATAATCTGCTAATCCGCCTCTAAACATTTTAATTTCTTCTAACAGAGACGGCGGTTACCGAGATGATGTCAGACTGTATGGATTAATTGCTGGACTTTGGTCCTCCATGTATTCCTTAGGGTAAGATGCGAGATTAGTAAATAATCCTATTGCCAAACCCCTTCAATTTCTTATCTTTTTTCAGGGAGGTCATTGGCCCAAGTTTAGGCGCCACTCTCACTGATCACTTTGGATTTCCTATATGTGCCACTGTTATGGCTGGAATTTGCTTTACTTTAGTAAGTTTTAAACTCAGATTTCATTTTCCGATGATGCTTTTGTACCAAATTCTTAATTTCTGATGCACAGGGAACTTTAGTGCTAATTTACTTTGTCGGATTCTACCGGCTCCCTTCATTCTCATCACTTCGTGGTGAGCGAGCCAGAGAACGGGACAGACTGAAATTTATATCGGAAGGCGTGACGGATAGTGGGATTAGTGAAAGTGAAAATGAGATGTCTAGTTCAACGTCTTCTTCTTCGGTGGAGATCGACCAGAAACCCAGCCGTGCACAGAGTACGCTCCAGGTTCAAATTGTAAACTCCGTTGTTCACGTCAATGAGCAATCGCCGTTGCTTGAAGATGCACTGAGGAGACGTCGCTACAGCTTTGATGTCCATCTTCCTGATTACCCAAGTGAGCCTGCCTTACTCAACCTCGATGGTGATACGCTTGTCAAGCGAAGTAAACTGACTGCCTACAATGGGAAGCTCAAGGCCCCTTCAGTTACCATCATGATCCCAGAGAAACCAGACTCGGGTGGGAACGCCGCTAGCATCGTATACAGTTATCCAGGAATTTTAAAAACCATTAGCATAACTGGGTTTGGTGCAGTTGAGGTTTAATCCTTCCTAATTTAACTTGCTCAGCCTTTTTCCGTTAGGTGTCCAGGACCTAATCGGAGAACTTATCAAATTGTGATATTGCTTCCTTACGAACCTGAGTTCTAGTAGTGGTAGTTTATACTTCATGCCATGAAGAATCATTTTCTGTTTTTACTCAGTTGTATTCCGGTGGTTAAGGAAGCCTTTTAGGGGTTCAAAACAAATCCTGAATCCATCCATTTTCTTCTTAAATTTGGGTGCCTTGAAGTCTAGAATGAATTTTGATTTTTTGGATAGTATTTTTTTCTATTTAATCACTAACAAATCAAGCAAAACAATCAACTTTAAAAAAAGGTAGAATTTCTAATGAATTTTAAATTTCCAATAATGAATTTTTACATATCAGCTCAAATCCTTGTAATCCATTAATTTATTACAAGTTCACAACTACCCAGTTCCCTCCTCCCCTTTGTTGTATAAAAACTAGTTTCCCTCTCCTAGTGTGAATAAATTCTGTTTCATTTTCAGCGACAGTTTTCAGTAATTTTTGTCTTTGAGAAAAACTTGCCAGAATTAGTTGCTTTTTTTAATTCACTTTTAGTTTTGAAGGTTTTGTTTTTTGAAAGCATGAATTAAAAATTTTGTTGAAAATAAAAATCATAGTGAAAATTGTAAATCCTAGGCTTGAAAATATAAAAAGCCAGACGTCCAAAAGAAGGACTTGAAACCAATAATGATGTTTGGTTTTGAGGGGTTTCAGAGTTGAAAAGTCGTCGTGTCGTAAAACGTACTCTGTCCAGAATACTGCTCTTTCAAGGGGACTGTTCATTTGATCTTTCAATAGTCTTTCAGCTTTCTTCGTGTTCTCCTTATACCTAGTATGCAGAACAGATAGGAAATTAGGCATGGGAGTATTTTTAATTTTCTTTGCTTAATTTTATAGACTTACGAAGTGTTACTCAGAAGTTCATTTATGGCATTTCTAAGATTTTCTCGTGTTAGCGTTACTGGGTCTAATAGAATCCCCCTACCCCTTTCCTGTACTCGGAGCCCATTGTACTCTTGCTCAGCAAAAAATGGAACGACGATCATGGGGACGGCATTGACGAGTCCCTCTTGCAAACCAAGCAGTCCACCATGGCCAATGTATCCTCGGCATTTCGGGGATGCTGCAATGATTTTGGAATTTTTTTTTCTTAAAGGTTTTGTGAATTACAGAGGTTTAGAATTCATCAGAAATAATATTTTACCTAGAACATCGTACTGCGGCATCCATTCTGTCGTATAAACGTTTCCGTTAGGCGCTTCTGTTCGCTGCGTCCGCTTCCATACAAAATTAGCTTTGCTTTCAAAAAATACGTCAAGGAAAATGTCCTGGAATTCTTGTGGAGCCTTTGAGAGGTCAGCTTCTGATCCAAAACTCACGTAAATAAATCCATCTTCTCCAGTTCCTTCGATGAATTCAGCCATTTTCTGAAAGTGAGTAATAATTAGAGTGACAACTTAACAATCAAATTTTGCATTTATAAGATTTCAGGTTTCAGAAAAGTTTTGATTTCCAGTTTCTAAAGTGTTTGAAAATTACCTGAGGAAGAGGCTTTGCTTTTTTGCCCCAAGCATGCATCGCTCCAACTGAAAGAAACAAATCGATTCAGCCCGAGTAGACTAATGAATTATTGACCAGTCAAAAAATTGATTTGAATTTTTTACCATTGCAGGTTAGGGATTTATAAAATTTTAAGGTTAAACTTTCTTATCAATTTTTTGAATTTTCAAAATACTTTTGGGATATTCCAGCAGACAGACATTAAGATTCAAATCTATTGGTACTAGTATATGCACTTGAGTTTTTTAAAATTTGGAGTTTTTGAACTTTACTACAGTTCAAGAATTAAAATTTTTTAATTTACAAAATTTTCATAAATAGAAAGCAAGATCGTTGTTAGGAAACCGCCTTACCCGGTGAATCAGCTTTTAAACAATTAAAGCATAAAATTTGTGCCTGAGAAACCTGAAGGTGTTGAAAATATGAAGCTAAAATTGAAATGGCCATACCTGGTACGTACATTGGTGGTAAGGAGCGCGCATGCTCCTCACTGAAGTGACTGTTGTAAAAAGCCAAGCTTGTGTTCTTGACTAAATCTTCAAGCGGTGGGATGTTCGGTAGACCTAATTGTTCCTTGAATTAATTCTGTCATCTGGGGATAGTAGACCCACTCCTTCTGGAGATGCATGAAGGTGGCAATCAGCGTCGTCTTCAGCCGATCAAAGAAAGACATTGGCATTTCAGCTGGAAAATAGACGTCAGGGATCCATGACTCCCCCACATCCAAGAATCCCAAGGGGTTAGGTGCCCATGCAGCTGTGGGGTGTGAGGTATGGTAAATAATGGTTTTCGCCCCCCACTTGTGTTGCCAGTCCATAGGCACACTCGTTGAAGAGCATGTCTATGACCACGAGGTCAAAGTGGTTATTCTTCACAAAATCTTGAGTCTCCGGGTGTGATAGGAATTTACGGCATGCATCCAGGGCGAAAAATGGGAAAACGAACAACTCCTTCTTGGCCCAGGATCCACGTAAGCCTAATTCAATCATACTTAGCTCTTTCTTTACCACAGTCCCGTCAGGCTGTTCTTCTTCAATTTTCCAAATATCTTCAAACCCTGTTGGACAGAACTCTGTTATTTTTGGATTCGCATTGGATTTGGGTTTGAAGATGCTGTGGAATGTAAGGTTGTGTCCACGAGCAGTTAGTTCTTCCAGGAGCGGCCATACTGCTACACGGTGAGAATAGGAAGCGATTTGGTTAAAAAATAAAATATTGGCAGGTTCGACTTTCTTGATTCCACCAAGTAGTATGGAAATGAAGAGTAGAAAGCCAATGGAATTTCCTAGCATTTTATGATGTCTAGATCGCTGCTGAAGTATGGGGAAGACGGACGGAACTGCAGTGGAAAAAATTTCCAAAGCCGGTTGTTTATCATATTCTTATCATTTTTTTTTCTCGAAATATCGTAGAACAATTCTCTTGCAGGCAGGGAAGCAGGGAAACGATATCGGTTTACTGTGCAAATATTTCGATAAGCTTACAATGGGATGGTCAAAGGTTTGACATAAGAATGTCGGTGATAGTGAAATTGTGTGCTCGCACACTTCAATATTCTAAAATTTTAACTCTTTCCTAAAGATGGTTGAAGTAATTAATCGAAAGCTCGGATTCATGTCTGTTAATTACTCATTCACCCCAATAGTTTCGTCAAGTGAGTTGCCTAAAATTAAATTATCTTAATTCCATTTTTTCGAATTAGTCGGAATGAGTCCGTGGATTTTGCAATGTCTCCTCTGATTGAATTACTGGAGTGAAAATTTTAGTTTTAAAACTTAATTGTTATTTCTTAATTTGCCCCATGTCTCCTGATTGCATTCCCATCCCCAAAAAACTTTACATCATTATACTAGTTATAATAGACGACTCCCTGTTAACAGCCCGTTGGTAGGCTCTCCCAGCTCCATTGACGGACAGGTTTGTGAAGGTAAATGCCAAGAATTAGTACAGTAAGGGCATAGGGTATATCAAGGTATCAATTTGGGTAAAGGCAGAGAAGCAGAGAATTTCCAAAGGACCAGTTCTATGACTTGAAGGGCTTTCAGGGAGGAAGGAAAAAGGAAGGATGCCCTCGGGTATTTCTTGTTTATACATTTACAGGGGTGCTGGTTAGATTTTGGAAAAACTTTAAATTAACGTTGAATTCACAAGCATGGGTCGAATAGAGCAAAACTTTGCAGCATTACAACTGCATCTACCCGTCCTGAAAAGATTTTTGCTGGATGTTTGACACTGTTTTTCTATGCAAATTGCTGCTGGAAAGGGGAAAGCCTCTTTTATATTTTCTTAGAACCTCCCGTCTTGAAAACCAAGCGGAAAAATCCAGGGTTAACCAAATTCGGATATTTTCATGCTTGTCAACATCATCGCGTTTTTCTGAAAACATTAATGGAAAAATAGCTAAATTATGCAGCAAAATTTTGCTATAATAGTCAAGAAACGAAAGTCATTTTCTTGCATTTTACAAGAAAATACAGCTTTTGGACTACTATGACAAACCAAAACAAAGGTCAGATCCTGGCTAAAAATGTAGGCAACACGTGAGCATGCACTTACTGCCAGGTTTCACTTATAGATCTACCTATACTTAACGCTTCTACAGTAGTTCGAAATTAGTCCAAAATCGAACTGGCACCTCTGTAATAAAAGGAAGAAGGAAAGATGAAAGGCAGTACAATACGAAGAACAGAGCATCAAAAAGTCAGTATATATAACTCATTACCATTAAGGGGTACCTCTTATTAAGCGGCTGTGCCTTCATGGGATCCATTCCTCTGCCTATTATCAGCTGCACTCAGATATGAAGGTAAGTAAATCAATCAGAACAGATTTGGTATATAAACATTATTAGCGTTACAAAATATTCACAGCGCATGCTCACATTGTTAGGCCCGTTCACTAGCCTCCTCCTCCGGGGAGAAATCAAGAGAAAATAGTGGAGACCTCACATCCCCTCCCCAACACCCCTTCCCCCGTTGTATAAATCCAGATCTGGTATTTTCAAAAATGCTTGCAGAAAATTCTGACAAAAGATCCTGCTGAGAATTCGGGGTTCCATATCATTAAATCTCAGTTTTTCCAAGCAAACAAAATTATGCAGAGGGAGGAAGCGTAGTGGCATATAAACCCTGTCTGCAGACTTTATACTATAGAAAACTTGTCCAAATTTTCTGCACAATTCTGCAGAGAATTTCTAGTCGGGATAGAGCACTGAGATTTTTCAGAGACAAAAATGCGGCTTTTTTTCGATAACAATCTAATCAATCAGTCGATTTTTATTTAAGTTAAATTAAACTTTTTTTAAAAATTCGCCCCTATTTGTGAACGTCATCACAAGTCAGGGGAGGCTGTTCCTGCAGCAGAATTGGCCCTCACCTATCAAAAACAATATTTTAAAAAAAGCTTGGTCAAGCATAAATGTTTTCTTACTGTTTATTTAGGTGCTGCTCCTTCTTCTACTATTCTTGACTCAAAATGGATACCTGCCCAATGGAGACGTTTTTCTTCAAGTGGAAGGCAGGAATATTCCATCAGGTGGATTACCAATTATTGTGACAGTGACTCCGAATTCTCCTTCAATTGTCTATGAAGATGCTGGGGACAGATCACTAAACTCAGTCCCATTTCTTCATCTGGAATTAGGTAGAAAGGAAGTATTCCTAGTCCGCTTAAAACATGGCCACAACAACTTTTCTGATCCTTTAGAAATAGAGAAAACTAGCAACGGAAAAATGGAGTGGACAGTTAAGAAAAATCAAGTGAATTTTCTTCCTCGAGGTTACACTTTAGCTGACAGGGAGTCACCGATCGGAGAGTCCATCCGTAAGCTTCACCGAATCCTCCCACGATCCGTCACAAATACAAATGGGTTTTGGAGTACAAAGATAAGAGAGTGGAGTCGGCCTTGGACACAGGAAGAATTAAGGGCTTCTACGGTTATATGCTTTGGAATCTTCTTTGGATACATTATGCTCTCTTTTTGCCGGAGGATATTTAGGATGATGGACTTGGATATCGAGCGGAATCGGCCCAGAAGATCTCGACACTCTCGAAGTCATCAATATCAGGTTGTAGCTGAGGCAAATTGACTTGCTTGACAAACAGTGACGTTTAAATTTTTGTCGGAGTTTAAAAAAAAATTCTAGTATTATTTCTGTATAAAAAATTTTAAATTAAACTTCGATTAACTGCAAATTCCTATTAAGAGGCTTTGCAGATTTTGTAAACATTTAAAGGATTATAATATGGCGGGAAAAATTCAATCGAAAATCCAAAGTCTGTGAGTCGTAAGCGATTCTCATCGGGGTGCCCCCTTGGGGTTCAATGTCTTGATTACCCGAAGTCTCAGTCCAGTTGTGGACTACTGGGGGGAGAGGTTGCCTTATTTCATTTGATCAGACTACTGAAGGAATACAGTGGAACTCCGCTCAACACACTTTTCAGATTTTCGAATGTTCTAAACTTTTTCTTGAATCCACTTTAATTATAGCACGAGCTATTCATGAAAACCCCGAAAAATTTTTGTGTAGTGTCCGGACGACCGTCCGGACGTCCCTAACGCATGGATCTCAGCAACGGCTCGATGGATTCGCTTCATTTTTTTATGAGAGGTCTGTAGGGTCCCTAGTTGTTCACTATTATTATTTTTTTTTTTTCAAAAATTTTTTTATTTGAATTTTTTTCTTCTTTTTGTTTTACCCGGTATGACCCCGTACACACCCGGTATGACCCCGTATACACCCGGTTTACGGTAACCTAACCCCTAACGGTACACGGTACACTCGCGCTATTACATACTCCCGTCTTGCACGGTTTATTTTTTGTGATTTATGGGACTTAACTTTTAATTAGTTTTTAGTTTAGATTTTGATTTGTGCAAGCATGAGTTGAAAATTTTTTTCAAAATAAAAATAATGGAGAAAATAAAAATTCCTATGCTTGAAAATATGAAAAACCATACATCCAGGAGATGAACTTGGAACCAGTAGTGATGAATGGTTTTCAGCGGTTTTAAGGGTGACAGGTCGTTATTCCGCAGAACGTACTCTGTCCAAAATACAGCTGTTTCAAGTGGGCTGTTTATTTGATCCCTCAGCAACCTTGCAGTCTGGCTTGCTTTTTCCTTGTACCTGGAAAGGATTAAAAATAAGGCAATGCGCAGTCAATTCGATTTTTAGACTCACGATCTATTTGTCATGATTTCGATGATGGCGTTTTCCAGGTTTTCCCTCGTCAACGTTGCTGCGTCTAACAAAATTCCACGGCCAGAAAGTTGTATCGCAAATCCATTATATTCTTGCTCTGCAAAAACTGGTATGACGATCATGGGGATTGAACTGAGTAGAGCTTCTTGAACTCCGAGGAGTCCCCCATGGCCAATGAAGCCTCGACACTTCGGCGAAGCTGAAGTAAGATTGGAAATAAATTTACAATGACTGAAGGAGCCTCAGATTAAAAAACTTTATATACCTAGAATTTCTTGCTGTGGCATCCATTCCGACGTGTAGACGTTTTTATTAGGTGACTCGGTGGGTTGGGTTCTCTTCCATACAAAATTATATTTGCTTTTAAAAAATACATCAAGAAAAATTTCCTGGAATTCTTTGGGAGCTTTTGACAGGTCTGCTTCCGATCCAAAACTCACGTAAATGAATCCATCTTCTCCAGTTGAATCAATGAAGTCAGCCATTTTCTAAACAAAGGAAAAAGGCTGAGATTACTCCTTGAATTTTCCATTGCGTTGTACAATATCATTCCGGTTAACACGGCAAAAATCAAAATGAGATGAAAAAAAAAATACCTGCGGCAACGATTTTTCATTTTTCTTCCACGCATGCAGCGCTGGTACTAAAAAACAAAAATTCACATGCAGTTTAACAAAGAAAGTCCAGTTTTTAGGTCTGCTGGGAAAATAGCCTAAGCTTCGGCAAAATTTTTTTAAAGGACTTTGGGACAGTAATGATATGAAAAGTGCCTCACACAATTTCTCAGTTTTCAGCGCAGAATTTATTGGCGAAGGTTATTCTCTCAAATTCGAATTGGTTTGACCTCAGGAGGTCACTAAATGTTAGGCCCTTATCCTCACGGATGTGGATAGGCAATAGGTCAATCAAAACTTCTCTATTTCTCAGTAGTTCAAAAAATATATTGCACTTGACCTTTTTAGTCCACAACATTACCGTTAGAGGTCATTCAACATTTAGCAAAAAGTTTGGCTACACCTTGTGGCCCTTTTGCAGCTCAAAAGTGTCAGGCGTCAGGGGCTATATATTTTCGGAATCTGGAAAATAGAGCTTTTGATTGACGTATCGTTTTAACAGACCTTTAGTGACCTCCAGAAGTGAAAGGCCGCAAAGACACCTTTATGATTTTGGCGAGGTCCTTCGCCTTATAGAAAAATTCTCAGCGAAAATTCTCAGCTCTCAACTGGTTTCTCGAAACCAGTATCAAATGCTGTGGAGCAGGACCCACAAGTTGATTTTACCTGGTACGAACATGGGAGGTAATGAGCGAGCCTGATCAAAGCTGAAGTGACTATTGTAAAAAGCCAAGCTTGTATTTCTGATTAAATCCGGGAGCGATGGTACATTCGGCAGATCCAACTCCTTCTTGAACACTTCCGTCATCTGGGGGTAGTAAATCCAGTCCTTCGTAACGCGCATATAAGTTTCAGCTAGCGTCGAAATCAATCGGCCGTAAAAAGACAGTGGCATTGGACTGGCAATACTTAAATCCGAGATCCATGACGGTTCACTCGTGTCCAGGAATCCCAAGGGATCAGGTGCCCAAGCCCCAGACGGGTGAGAAGTGTAATACAAAATGGTCTTGGCTCCCCACTTATGCGCAAGCCCGTATCCGCACTCGTTAAATAAAGCGTCTATCACAACAAGGTCGAAGTGATTATTCTTCACGAAATCCTTTGTTTCAGGGTGCGTCAGAAACGTCTGGCAGGCTTCCACGGTGAAAGGTGTGAAGAGGAGTAAATCCTTATAGATCTCAGATCGAGGTCCTTTTACTCTCGTTTCAAGTAGATTATATTCTTTCTTTATCACTGTTCCATTAGGGAGCACGACCTTTTGTAACCAAATGTCTACAAGTCCCGTTGGACAAAATTCTGTAATTTTTGGATTGGCCAGTGATTTTGGTGGGAAGAGGCCGTGGAAGGTTACGTTGTGCCCACGATTTGCCATTTCTTCTACGAGAGGCCATACTGCTACACGATGGGAGTAGGAACCGAGTTGATGGTAAAATAATATATTGGCTGCTTCAACTTTTTCAGCCCCACGGAGTATTATGGCGATGAAGACGATAAATAAAATTCTGATTTTCGTTTTCATTTTGGAACTTGAAAGCAAGCAGACTGGCAAGTAAAAATTGGCAATGAGAAGGAGTGGAAAAAATAAACTAAATGCAGGAGACCTTCACTGTTAAAGTAGATTAGCCGGTGTTATCGTATCGTTACATGTTACGTAACTTACACATACTTGGTTCCAGTTGTAATAGCAAGGTTAAGTTCGAGTTTAACAAAAAAAAAGTAACATCTCTCAATTCAATTAGTTTATCATACCAACTACCTACGCCCAGGTTCGTCACTTTTGCACTTTCATCGTTTCTATTACTAATCCAACCTTGGGAGTGCAAAGTTGCATTTTAGCGTGCTTTGCAAGGGGTTTAATAATTTGACTGAAAATGGGTTTACTCTTTTGTCCGCAGGGATTGATTATTTTGAAAACAATCATGCCTTGAGAGCCCCTAAAAATATTTCGACACAGGAATTGATAGCGTCAGATTACTTACTTAGAACGGAACTTGGCTTGGGACACCTCGTAACTTTGCTTAAATCATCTCCAAACAATTTAGAAATTCTCCTCATTCTTGACTGACTTTCGAGCTTTTCAAAACTTGGAGACCCCATTACATTTTAGGTCATTTTGAAAAACCCATATGGGATTCGAAACGTAAAAAGTGAAGTTTCTAGGCTAGGAAAAAATAGATTTCTTTTTTGAAAACCAGAAAAAGGCATTTCCAAACTGTTGGTCCCCCAACAAGTTTTTATTTGTCTATATTCCTTAGTCCCATGTGATTTTGGCAAAACAAAAAGCTGCGATTATTTTGGTTCCCTTCAATTTTTTCCAACGATCTTACTTAGAAACTTACTTTTGGAAACACCAATTTTTACGTCTTAAATTCCAAAAACATTTTTCGAAATGGCCTAAAAAGTAAGGAGACCTCTAAATTCCGGAAAACGTCGAGTCGAGTGAAGTTCAGAAACTTAACTTCTAACTTTTTTTTCTTTTCTTTTTATTTGAGCTAATAAATGGCAGAATTTTAAATATCGAGGTGGAAGACGTCAATAAATTCCCTTGTTCGATTAATCTTGA
>JABASM010001360.1:0-15033 GCA_019776545.1 Brachystomella parvula | reverse complement strand
GACCTTACAAACGTCGATTTGCCGGCTACCTTGCTTGCATGTCTAGGCGCTCCAGACAATTAAGATTTTTTTTCAACCTGCGCATCTCTGCATCTCTGAACAGGCTCTGAAAATAAAGCATTAGAGAGGTAGCAGGTTGCTAGGGCCCTCGACTACTTTTTTTGCGCGTAATGTACAATCCAATTCAATGACGCGATAAGCTTTGGGGATGTGATCAAGAAATTCGCAACGTCTGAGGCTAGGAGGGTAGATTTTTTTACAATAGACAATAAGCTTGAAGCTGATCCAGTGCTATCGAATGACAAAATCGTGGAATAAAAATTAGCGCGTGATTTTGGCTTTTTGCCCCCATTAATCTCAGGGCCGGGCTCAGGCACGGTCGGGCACTGCTTGTGCTAAAGGTAAAGTTGTACGCTAAAAAGTCAAACTTAATACATTAGAATGTAGACACAAAAATCTTTTGATTGACGTATCGTTTAAACCCATCGGTGAGGTCAGCTGACTGACCTTTGGTGACCTAGGTCAAACTTAAGCGATTTTCGAAAAATTTCATTTAAAGATGTTGTAGGATATGATTTAGATGTACATATATGAATTTTCAAAAGAATCTAACTTGTACACGCTTGCCCAGACCCGTGAGGTCAAAGAGATGATATTTGGTGGCCTCTGGTGACCCAGTGGTACGCTAAAAGGTCAAGTGTAGTCTTTTTACAGAGTCAGGGAGTAAAGGGCTTTCGATTGACGTATCACTTGTTCAGATCCGTGATGTCGTGAAACTGAATTTGGTGAACTCCAGAGGTCAAATTAATTCGAATTTGGGAAATTGGGTTTCACCAAAACTGAGTTAAGGCCGCAAGGTTTCTTATAAGGTCGTATGGGACACCTTTCGTAATGTCATCGCTCTGTTGTCCTTTGACGCTGTACCTGTAGCGAAGTTTTAATCGAGATGAACTGCGGACTCTTAACCATTAAATTTAATTGCGTATTTAGTAAAATGCAGCACAGTGGAAGATGCACTTTTGCCTTAGACTTTTCAAATTAGATATTTTCGATTTTACTATAGTATTTTCGGTTTTACTATAGTGTTTTCGGTTTTACTATAGTATTTTCGGTTTTACTGTAGTATTTTCCGGAATTACTATAGTATTTTCTGGAATTGCTATAGTATTTTCCGGAATTACTATAGTAATTTCGATTTTACTATAGTAAAACCAGATTTACTACATAGTGGCGGGTTTAAAGCTTCGTAGGATTCCTTTCGAGAGTAATAAAAAAAATCGTGTAGAGTCCATTCCTCTTCTTGTCTTCCCTTCCTAGTTTCAAGAAGAAATTTTGGAGGAGAGGAGACGTAATTTAATATTGAGAACAACAAAATTGAAGGGACTCAAACAGAAAGTTGAATTTGAAGCTCTGAAGAAAACCTTCGTCACTTCCCACTTGCTCCTGGGACCACCAAATGCATTCTACTGGGAACGACATCCCTAGTTTAACAGAAAGAATTGAATAGGATAAAGTTGGAAGAATAAAAGTAAGAGAGACAAGACACATCTCAATTGTAGATATCCGCCTCTCCTCCTTTTGTTTGATTCAAAAAAAAAAAGAGAAGCCAGGGACTACTTTCTTTTATCGGGTCCACTTTATACAGAAGCAGGACTAAAATTTTTATGTAACTAATTCTCAGGGGAATCCTTTCACGAATTATTTTGGAAGCCCCCCAGGATTGCCCTCCCACCGAAAAAAAATTTATTTGAAAATTGTGAAGGCTGAAAATAGAATATTCTCTTCGGCGTCATTTTGCAGTCTCAAACTTTATGAATATGTGCAACTAATTTTGACGATCCTGAGCTTAGGCACTGAAATATATTACCACAAAAGTGGTAATTTTATATCCATTTATTCGCAGAGGATTCTGAAATGCTGAGACACTGGTCTCATGGAGCTATGAAAGAAAGTTGATATTTTCACCTGAAATACTTTCTCCGCCGCTGCAAATATTTCTATTATTACTCTAAAAATAGGCCGACTTTCTTTGTATCCTCCGCCCTCTCAGGAAGTTCGAAAACGCTTTCTGCTCGTACCTGCTGCTGCATTAAAATTAATTATCGCGGGAGATAGCCTTCAACTTTCACCAAACAAAAATAGGCAACAACCCTGCATCCCCTTAAGGAAACCAGCATACTATGTCTTTCTCCGGCACTTGGCAGAGCAACCGCTGCCACCGCTACCACCTCCATCGCCATCCTCTCATAATAAGATTTACCTCATAATAAAAGTCGTATGCTGACTCGTAATAGCAAAATGGAAAAGTGTGAGGGGGGGGGGGATGAGACGTGTGAGGTTATCTTGAGTCAGGGTTTCCCTGTACCCATGTGCTTGTGCCCGCGTGTACTGCCTCGACTGCCTGCTTGTTGAAAGAGCGATGATGGATCATGGCTGAGGCACCAGACACACATCTGCCGACTCCTTACTAACATAAAAGGTAGAAAAGGATTTTATAAATACTTGGAACTGAAAACTATTGTCTATAGAGAATCTTCCACTCCTCGCTCATCATCTTATGAGTGGATCCTTTTAAAAATTCAAGAGGAAGGTGCATTCTTTGAGGAAGAGAAATGACTCTACCATCCCTCACTTCATTGTCAAAGAGACTAGTAATTAATCTTCCACTCTTCCTCCGCTTTCACTCTTGTAATCAGAACTCATTAACTCCATCTCACTAATAAGGGCTGCATATCAGTGTTTCTCTTTTTTAAAGTAGACGGCTGACAGTGGAGAAGAATCGGAGGAATCGGAACGGAATCCATTCCTGAGCTTTTACAGAAGAAAACCTGCTGGCGGTTAATTGTTGAAGAAAATGTCGTGCCTTGTTTATAATTCTACTCAATTATCTAATCCTCGTGGAACAATCAAGGATCCTCAGAGATTCAATTTCCCCTTTGGCTCATCTCCACATGATCTATAGCATCTCTGATTGGAATCATAAGGTCTCTCAGCAGGATGATCAAGATTCCAGAAACTACTGTTCCCACTATAGTAATAAACCGTACAAACGGATGTACAAAATAGCGCGAGTGTACCGGATATACCGAGTACATGAGTACATGAGGTAAATGAGCACATATGCACCATAAGCCGATTACCACATGTGCACCATAAGCCCATAAGCACACATGCACCATAAGCCCATAAGCACATTATGCACTATAATCACATATGCACCATAAGCGCATATGCACCATAAGCCCATATGCACATATGCACCATAAGCCCATATACACATATGGGCCAAAAATCGAAAATTTTTAAAACTTCACCGATCGCTATAAAACTTTGTAGTCGTCCAGACCTCGGGACCCTAAAGGACTCTCATACCAAAAATCATGTCAATCCGATCATCCATTGCTGAGATTTTCTACTCGGGCCAGACGGACGGCCGGACGGACAGACTAACATCAGCATTTGCATAAATAGCTCGCGCTATTAATAATGCATGCTAGAAAAACCCATAATGCTTCTCCAAATAGCATGCGACAACTCGCTTGGGTTCTTTAATAACTAGGATTCTAATTGTGATATCAAGTATAGCATTCAAGCACGAATAAAAATTTGTTCAAACTTCAAGGGTTTAATTCAAATTAAATCCTTAATTAAAACTCCATCA
This sequence comes from Brachystomella parvula, assembly GCA_019776545.1. Lineage (NCBI taxonomy): Eukaryota > Metazoa > Arthropoda > Collembola > Poduromorpha > Brachystomellidae > Brachystomella > Brachystomella parvula. Next base: position 11,372 of record JABASM010001360.1, on the reverse strand, counting down.
CTTTTTTTGCTAGATTTGGATAAGGCTGAACTGGAGTCCTCCTGGCTATTGAGAAAAAAAGTAATTATTTGTCTAATCCTTGAGATCGGCAAACGGGAATCCTTTGACTCTGAACAGGAAGCTCGGCAGTAGAGCTTGTCACGTAGTGAGCAAGAGAACGAACGAGGAGAGAGAGAGGATTGAAAAGGAAACAATGGAAGGAGAAAAAGTTTAATTCCAGCCTCTAACTAATAAATTGAGCTTGAGTGCGTGAATGAAAAGTTTTTTTTTTCCTTTCTTTATCGTTTGTTGACCGAAAAGATTGGAATTGCATGAATATTGGATGCAGTGCTGAAACGTGAAAGAATATGAAAATACATTCCAGGTCCTTTCTCTCTGTCTCTCGGTCTCTTTCACCCTAAGGTTGGATTTGGAGATGGAGAGACACAGGGAAAAACAAAAGCTTCCCTTGTTTCACACGGGATTTAAAAGCTTTTGCTTGTAATTCAGGAAAAAAGGTTTCTCCGGGTTCGACTTTCTTTTTCGCCTTCGTCATCTTTTCTCTACCACTACGACTACTTACTACTCCCAGTTAACCACTCTGCCAAACTTTCTCCCCCTTCCCAAAGCTCGAGATGTAGGGAAGAGCCAAGAGCGAACCAAAATCTTCTTTCCACTCAATTCAACTTCTCACTCAAAATCTTTTCCCCTGGATGAATCTGGCTAATGTAAAACGTAGCCTTAGCAGTTAGCAGAGAAGATACTCCTGTTCTGAGCAAGTGGTCCTGGGACTCAAGCGTCATTTCCTATTTTTCCTTCCTTCTACGACACACGCAATCCCTACCTCATGCAATGCCCAGAGACTAACCCCTCTGCCGCTATAAACTTTACTAGAGCTATGTACGAAGCATACAGACAGTTGCAACATATTCACATTCACATCTGATTCACTCACATGAAGATGTGATACTCGAGTTTTGTGATATAGAACTAGGGTATTGAGCTGGAAGCAACTAGTAGTGTAGCCATAGTAGGAAAATTGACTGTAGTAAGCGCATTATAGGGTACTCATACGCATGAAGTCCTTCTAAAAGCAGTCATCTCATCAAGTGTCATAGAGTTCGTTAACATGATTCTCACATTTGAGATCAAAAATGATGAAGACTTCCTCTATGACAACAAAATACGTCCCAACAGAGTTGTAGGCTTTTAGGAGCAAAGCTGACGAGGTTTAGGCGAATTCACCTCTTGAGAATCACGCTGGATCCTGGAGAAAGTGGCAGAAGGGAGACCGCAACGTAACGTTATGAATAAGCAGCTATACGATTTAAATTCAGAATTTTCCTGTTCGGTTCGGAATAAATGTTCTTCCCATTCCAGATTCAACAAAAAAATAAAAATAGAAAAAAATAAAAAAATAAAATAATGCTGCTAGAGGGAAGTGCGAGGGGTCACGAGGGAATTTTACCCGGCTTTATGTTTATTCAGTTCAGCACACCGTCCGAAGTAACATGAAATTTTTTCAGAGGCAAATGGCGCTTGTGGTGGGTGCGCTTAGGTGGAGCTGTTTGGCGCATGTAAGTGAAATGTGGATAAGAAAGGATAGAAGCATCTTTTTGCAGTGGATAATGATGATGATTCTCTGGTAACCCCATACGGGTGTACAGTCCGACCAGCCCAGCAGTCCGTCAGTCCGCAGGTTTTCTTAGCCCAAAATTCTGTCAGTGCAGCTTCAACGCATTGCATTTCGTCAGCCCATCAGTCCACCTCCCTCCGAAAGGCGCGTTCCATTCTCAGTCCATCAGTCCACCACTGAAGGTCGAGTTCCGCATTCCGTCAGTCCGCAGACCATTTTCTTAGCATTCCAAATTCCGTCAGTCCACAGCCCACCCGAAGTGTATGACCAGAATTCCGCAGTCACAGCCCTCTCCGGAATGGAATGGTACCCCACTATGGATAACCCAACTCCACTTCAAAAGAAAACAGACGCTTCTTTCTTTTCTTATCCACATTTCACTTCCATGCGCCAAACAGCAAATCGCCTAAGCGCACCCACCACAAGCGCCATTTGCCTCTTTCAAAAATTTTATGTTTCTCCGGGTGGTATGCTGAACTGAATGAACCTAAAGCCGGCTTGAAAATCGCTCATGATCTCTCGCCCCTTCCTCATGAGAGTTGAAAGCCACAGCAAACCCAAGCTCTGGGATTCTTTCTCGACGCCGGTCTAACAATTCTTGAAAGCTAGTTTCTTTCAACAACATTTTGCTTCTCAGATCACCGGGTTTGTGAATTGTTTCTGACGAAAGCCTAAACAAAGACTTACTCTGGACATGAGCACATCACCAACTAGAGTTGAAACGGCATGTCATCATGGAAGACAACAACCGAAGGAATGGGGCGTGCCTACGCCTCATCACCTTTCATCCTCTTCCATAATGAAAAGCACTCTGTCTTCCATGTTCTTCAAGCTTTCTTTAGTATTTTTTAACTTTCAAGGATCAAACTGATTTGAGTACGCTAGAATAATCATGATTTTTGGTAAAATAAAAGAAGGGAAATCAAAGAATGGGAATCGGGCAAAGAATCTCATTCTGAGCCAATAATTTATGATAACTGTGGTGTTAAATGGCTTTCCACCAACTGTCTCTCCTAATTGGAACTTGAATGAGTTATGACGCCAGTAAAAACTTACGCTCACTGCGATTTCTCCTATATAAAAGCTGGAGTTTAGGATTCAAATGGTAATCCTTGGGATCAAGGAACCTTTGAACTCTTTACGGCAGGAAAATGATCAAATGAAGTCCAGGAGAAGTGCTACTTAAAACTCTAACAAAAAGACATGAGTTCCACAGCATTCCGCAAAAGCCTCCAGCGTCTTCTTTCCAGTCTTCACTAATGTTTAAGCCGTAGAAGAAATTAGCGTAAAAATGCGTAATGCCTGTGCTAGACAGATAATGAGATTTATTTAGTGAAAATTAGCTTCCTGTACATAATTTTGGCAGTGGTGGTGCTCAGGCGTGTCAATGGATGACGGCAGGGGGTTAAATTTTTTAGACTTGACTACGGAATAAAATCGGACCGGAATTTTCGCTTCAGAGATCACACAACTCGAGGTATACATCTTCAAGAAAAAGCACCCTACCGTTCTTTTTTTTTTCTAAAAAACAATGGAGGAGAAGAAAGAGATAAACGAGTAGAAAATTAGCCAATTTCTCACTTCACACATATTAAGTCCGTGTGCACTGAAACGAGAGTTGAAAGCAAGGGGGCTGAAGATAAATGAAAAGCCTGAGAGCTGAACATCCTTTACAAAACTTTTCTCTGGATTCCTTTCCCTTACTCGAGGTCCTAACAATAATTCCAATTTGTCAATTTTCATAAACTAACAAATAACAAGCCCCTCTACAATTCGTCATCATCAGTCGTTAGTAAGGATTTCAATCATGATTACACCCTGCGGGGCGGTGGAAACGGAACTTCCGGCCTATGATTGTGGCCGATGACTTCATGCATCCCCAGCCCCTTCCCTCAAAGTGCGCCCCATTGAATTTAAGTAATCTTAAGTAAAAAGATCCGATAGCCAGTTACAGATGCCTTTTACTCCGCATAGAGACAAAATACATTTTCAGAATACAAACGTCTTCAGTATATTAACCGTGTCTTTAGCCCTGTTTTCTTTCTACGTGGCTAGAGAAGATCATGGAAAGTTGAGCATTAGCTGGCTGGTGGAGGGATGAGGGAAGGGAAGATAAGACGCCTTGATACAAACCAACTTAAATCCTACATTAAGCTAACGCTTCAAACCGTGGCTGGCGAAACTCCAAAAGAAAACCTTTAAGACAAACTAAAAGAAGCTTTTATAGAAATCCCGGAGTTTTCTTTTTAAGTTTTTATTTCCTGTTCCGTGACGGTTTGGCAGAGGACCCTCGGATGATGGGCCTTCCGCTCCGAGTCCCAGTGGGATCTAGGCAGGCTCAAGACCCCTCGAACTCATGTCTGTTTCTTTCTTTCTACGAAGTTTAAGTTCAAATTCAACTATGGCGGTACATTAAGGGCCTAAGACGTCTAATAAAAAATAATAACTCTATACATCATCTTCTAAAGGATTTTCCCCACTCCCTCGTAAAACCTGTTTTAATAACAAAATCAGTTTTTGGAAAAACAGGATGGAACTTGAAACTCTCTCAGACCTAATAAGACTCCGGGTTAATTTCTGCCATTTCTTCCATGCAAATAAAATGATCTATGAAAGACATATCGAATCCCTTTTTTAATTTTTTTTCAAGGCATAATACTTAACCACGAAATTTAAATTCACCAACCGTGAGCTAAATAGCTGTATTAGCAGTGACTTCCAGCACGGCCTATTTACTTGAGCAAGCACAAAAAATGAGACGACAATTAATTTTTGCTCTGAATGCAATAGAAATCTGCTTCTGCCAAAGAATTTTCAGAAGCTTATGAAGTTTGCGAAACAAAAAGTTGTTCCTGCTTTTCTTAATCAAGTCCTTCGTCTTGTTTGTATGGTTCCACTTGGATATTAAAAAATGGAGAGGAACACCTCTCAAGACTGGACTTTTAGTGAACGTAAAATGTCATTCAGTTTTCATGACTTGAACTTTTACTCCAAGGAAGAGTTTCCTTAAAGGAGAAAGTAAAGAAAGGAAGAAATGAGGAAGAGAGAAAAGGAAATGAATGGAAATATGCAGATAAATCGGAGCACATCTTCCAGAATTTATAGACATACTAAAGCATTAAGTTTTTGAGGAAGAGATATAGATTATCTCCATCTCTACTACCCAACGCCAAGCTTTTTATTCCTCTAATGAAATGAGGCCGTTATTTCCAGTTCCATTGTTCCCTCATCCTCCTCAGATTAGGATTCCTCAGATTCTCTTATTTGACTCATTTGGTAAGCTCTTGAAAATAGGAAGGCGAATTGAGAAGAGTCATCGCCTCCCAGTTACTACCATCCCCGCTTCCCATACTCCCTTTAACTCAATTTCAAATGTAATCCTGCATACCAGCATCCCCCTTTCTCCACTTCCAGGCCTTTCTCATGAAGACGCAACGCTTGTGGTAAGCCTGATGATTATCCCATGTTTGGGGGAAAGTCTCATCAACGACCATGAATAAAAATGCATTTCTTTATGCTATGGCACGCTCCTTTTATTTCTTAGCGAAAAAATCTTGAACTGTCAGTCGTCCATGAAGGCAACTCGATTCTTCAACCCGATCTCCTGCTTTCTCTGTGCCGTTCCATACCGCAATAAGAGAGAAATCCTGATTCCAGAGATTTTAAGCATAACAAAATTTGAAGCCGAGTCTTGCACTTAAGGAATTAGTAATTTAGTAAGCCTGCCAAATTTCAGATCTTCTCGCAAGCGTCCCTTAAAGTTATCGCACTTTCAAAAGCGGTAAAATTGAAGTCCCACCCCTGTAGAATGCTTATAAAGAAAACGTAAACGAATAGCAAATTGAAAAGCTTGCTAATTTAAAATCCATTTTCAGTTCTGCTAATGCTTTAGAAGTGCCTTGGCTTTCTCCAGCACGTTAAAAAAATTAAACCCGCTGGCAACGAAATGTTTTCCGTTCTTTTAATTCTTTCAACATCGTCACTCGAAATTATAGAAACTTGCTCGATAAGCTCTTCAATGCGATCAGAAAAATATTTTGTTTCAAATATATAAATAAAGGAATAAGTATGGACCAGAAAATTATTCTACAAATCAAAAGAGGAATAATCATGGACTTGTCATCTGAATTATCGTGACTAAATACTGCTACCACAACTGACAGCTTAAACCTCAACAAAAGATTTTCGCTAGCAGCAAAGTAAATCTTAAAATTTTGCACCTAAGGATTGATATAGCTGTCGTCATTCTTTATTTACAAACGTAAACCCTGAATCAGGTCCATGCCATCGGCAGCAAATATCAAACCCCATGGCGGCGGCGGAGGAGGAACGGACTGCAAAATTGAAGTGTGTGCACGCACTAAATACATGATCGAAAAGATATAAATGGTAAACAAGGAAATTAACTGAACTGTTTGCATAGCATGATTTTGTGAAGAAGAGAGTTGAAGCGTTGAACGCTGCTGTGTAATGCACACAAGACAAGCTGAGCAGGCTCCTGCTTTGGAGCAAGAATTCTCCGTGTAGAGAAATTGCATTTGCCGGAATCTAAGGTTTCGCTAAGACGCTTCTGATGGGCCCCTAGACAGTTGTACTCGTTTTACCATTTTACATAGACAGGAAGGCTCGACTTCAACTGGTAAAAAGCTTTGTATGTGTTAATGACCAGAAAACTCCTTTTCAGCTCTTCTCTTTCGCCTCCAGAAAACGTAGAGAATAGGTTAGAAAAATGCGGCTTTGACTAGAGACCTAGAGGAATCTAGAAGCTATTTTATACATATTACATAATACCATCGGGAGAAATGGAGTTCCTCGTATCGGTACGACTGGGTCTGTTGATGCCTCACGGAAGAAAGAAGGAGAAAGGGGAGGCTTTCTCCGCTCCACTCCACTTCTGAAGAGGAATCTCCTCGGAATAAGGAAAAGTTAGCATGAGAACAATATGCCATTTGAGAGAGTCGCTGAGCTGGAATCAAACTTCATAATGATATCAATCCTGGAGGGAGGAACATTGGGATGACTCAAAATGGAAAGATCCCTATTATTATTCCCTTCATTCCTCAACAATGGAAGCGGAAAATCATTCCAGGAATCAAACACTCTCTCTCTCCTCCAATTTCAGTTTTAAAAGGCAATCAATCTTATAGCACAAGAAATTCAAATTGTAAATCTGCATTCCATGAACGCTAAGATAATAGACATAGAAAAAACTAGTATTCCATTGTCTCCTCTTCAACCTGGAGGAGATCCTATACATAAATCCTATTTGAAATTATCAACTGAAGACCAGCAACAACGTCGTTGGAAGTGACAAGCCTTCCAAAGCGGATGAGCCTGTTTGACTTTAACTCCTTAAGAAATCCTGCCTGGGCAGAAAGAAGAAAAGGCCGCCATGCCGCAGCTTGTAGACAATCGTCTGTGATTAAAATGGAAATGGGGTTTTGAGAGGGGATGAGAAGGGGGTACATGAGTTATGATTATTAAAAGGATGTAAAATGAGCTTACAGTCGTTCCAGTGAGGCCAAGTCTTGGAAGGATCCTTTCTCCAGTGTGTGAATCTCATTATCCGACAATTGTCTGAAATTGAATGAAATAAAGTTAGGTAAAGGATTTTCATGCTAAGCATTTTTCAAGAAAAGTTTTATGGTTGAACATACAGAATGCGGAGTGATCCAAGTCCAGCAAAATCAGATAAACGGATCATGGTCAAGTTGTTCCCTTGGAGGTCACTGAAAAGCAGAGAAAGTAAAGTATCAATAACACTGAGGAGGTAATCAGGGGAAGTGGAGCAGAGACTTTAGGATCATGCTCATCGTCGATATATAATTAATCATCATCAATTCTAAGCATCTGTCGACTGATAAAGCGTCCTTCTCTCTTCACCCTCTCACGATTCATGTACTGATTGAGCGGAGTGATTCAGAGAAGAGAAGACATTATTTTAATGAGTTAAAACAGAAATCCCTGATGGAGGATAGGAGAAAACAATGTGACCGCGTGTGACATGATGTCACGCTACGAGTACCATTCACCGACGACTCAAGTCAGATTCTCTCAGATAAGTTTACAAAGGGCTGGAACGAGATTTTGCATTGGAATTCTTTGAAAAGGAGATGAGAAGTGATTTAGCGAAAAGTAGTTTTGTGGAAGAATTGACTTCCTAATATTTTAGCTCCAGAATCTACAATGAAATGAAAGGGGTTATAGTCCTCCTTTTCTGCAGAGAGAAAGAAGATAAGGGCGAGGAGATGTTGTAGTGACAGAGGCTACCATAAATCTTCTCAGACTCGACATTGTTTCACGGAGACAGAAAATGGAGGAGGACAGATTTTTTTCCAGCATTTCTTGCATACGCTCCTCCTCTTCGCTTTCTTCCGAATCTAGCGTCTAAATATCCCAAGTTTCTCAGTTTTTATTTAGCTAATGGACTTTTCTCTAAATAAGCTTTAAACTATACGAAAGCATGAAGAAAGGGACTTTGTGAAAAAAAACTGCAAGGCTTGCCCACCATGCCGAAAATTGCAATTAACTTCACCTTGGAATTTATTCGTGACCGCATCCCTACTAGGTGGTAAATAAGCACAATATTGAAGAAGAGGGAATCATGCCAAAAGAACCTCCTGCTGTGTACTGCAAATCCTCATTAGAAAATAAGAATTCATAAACACGTGAGCATAATCGAAATTGCAGCAACGTAGGACGTGTAGGCCTTTTGGTTCTGCTAATTGCTTTACCCCACGCCAATTCCATATGCGGAGAAAAAGGTAACAAGATACAAGAGCTGCATACTGCCGATCCTTACTGAATCTTTCATCTGAAGAAAATCTTGTTTTTTGCAATTTTTAAAATTGCGGAGATTTATAGTTTCGAGTAGAATCGCAGTGATAAACTAACACTTTCCATACACCCCTTTTCAAATTAATTTCTCGCAATACAACTTGACTAGATTTATACGCCATTGAATGTGTAGAGAGAATTACGAGCATTATGAGGCGAGAGGAGGATGCTGTATAGTGTATATGCAAGAAAATAGAATCTAGGCAAAAGGCCTTGAGGTAGGAGGGTTTTATGTAAGCATTCCTCATTCTTCGTTGTTATTAAAACTTGATTCTTAACAAAATTTTCGCGAATATTAAACTAAAAATTCTTGTGAATAGCAAGTCTTGCGTGTTAATCTTCAGGAAAAAAAAAACAAGTGCGAGAAGGCTGTTATCACGTTAATGAAAGTATAGGTGGCAACCCCACAGAGAGGCTTTCCTGGTTTATTTAAACTGTAATAATGTCATAATGTTGCTTTCCCGGAGTTATGAAACTTACGTTTTCATTTTTTGCAAATAAACTTTACTCAGCAGACGTGAGAATTTTAATATTAGAATTTTTTGGTGGAAAAAGAAGATCCAAAAGTAAACAGAGCTTTCTAGAAGACCTTACCTAACACTAACATTGTATAACTGTCATCTCATGAGTAAAATACCTTTTCAAACGAGAGCTTCTTCAGAAAAAAAAAATATTCATCAATCCATCCTCCACAACTACCGATAGCTCATTTTTAACGAACTAAGAAAAAATAAATCCTCCCGATTTTCCAATCCAGTAAAAAAAGAGGAAGTGTTTATTTGAGTTTGGGCAGAGCCATCCATCTTCAATCTAAAGTTTGCATAACCTAAAATCAGCACTACTTAAGACCTGCACTAAAATTTGGATTAACACGCCTTTCCAGCCCTTATGCACACAAGCTCTACCCCCTCCCCCTCCGCATACCACTCCATCCGCAATATCTGAAGCTACTTGGAGCTTTCAGCAAGCAGTATTTCGCCGTTTCCATTTATGCTTCTACATACCTAGTAACGTTGCGTGCATTTGCGCTTTCAAATTTCTACTCTTCTGATTAATTAGCAAGGAACCCTTTTTCGAGGCTAGCCAACAACGACCAACCCCAGTTCAACCAAAACCAAGTTCAACAGGACTGTAAAAGTAATTGCAAATAATTGGGATAATAAAGATGCATTTAAGTTCGTTCCTGGCTCATTCTATTTTTTCTCTTATCCATACTCAAGTATTTTACTGTCTTTCCTTTATTTCTCTCTAACTTTATTCAAAGTGTAATAAGAAATATACGACAAACCCAGTATACCCTACCAAGGAATAGCCTTTGCTAAAATGTGTGGTCGTGGAAAGCTTTGCATAGAATTTGCGAGAAAAGCTATTATTTTTGGCATTGGGACGTGGGAAGGTAACGATAATATAAATTGGTTGTAAAGAGAGAGCACGGGAAGAGAAAATGTAATAAATTTCTTGGCTGGATTGATTTATGCCTGTGTAAAATATTGTTTACTTTTCTCTTAGTGTGAAAGATAGTAATACTTCATAATAATAAATGCATCACTTAAATTAATTTTGAGCCAGGGAAGAGCGGAAAAGGAAACGGACGCTCCTGCTCATTTTGGAATATCCGACAAGGACCCTTCACTTTATTTACTTTTGATTTCAATGTAAATCAACACACCTTCTAAAAAGTATACAAAAAATTTGATTTGATGAATAATTCAAACAAGGAAATTAGCACACGAGCTTCTCCTTATGTTAAAATAGGGAAGATAACGACCGTAGCTTCATTAGAAAAAGAAGAAGAAATAATAATGTCGATTTTTCTGCAAAATTTTCTATTTTTTGTACTGCTCGAAGTATAACCAAAATTATGAACGGCAAGTTTGGCCAAATTTGATGGTTTCAATTAAAGCATAATATGGAAAGGAAAAAACAAACAATAGAAACCTAGAATCAAATGAATAAATTTTTCGTCAAAGAGAAGAAAAGAATTTTGAGAAAATAAGCAAAAAACAAGAACAAAAATAAAAAAACTTTTAAGGGTTGAGCATTTACTAGATACTAGAAAGGGGCAAATGACGTGGGTAGAAAGCATGGAAGGCTGTTTTGGAAGCCGAGAGAAACTGGTGAAGGTTAAGAGAAAGGGAAAGATGATGAAGACGCTCCTGTTATGAACTTTACTTTTGACTAATAGTGGTCAGACTTTTTCCAGGGATGAAAGAGAAAAAAGTGAGAAAGAAAAGTTTCTATCAGAGTAAAAGTCTTTCGTTTTTAGACGGAAAAGAAGAGGAAATTTTAATTTGAATCTAAGATTTTTCCACTTTCTCTCTTTCCTTCCTTTCTCTCATCAAAATGAAAGTTCCTTTTTGAGTGAGTGAAAGGAATTCCATCATAAAGTCGTCACACCAAGAACAGGAGACAGGCAAGCCTACATTATTGAGCTGGCTATAATTAAGCATCATACGGCCTAAGCAAAAATTGAGTTTGATCCGGACGCCTTTTCCCTTTATTTCTTCCTAGTTGATTGTGGGAATTTCTAATAGTAGTTTTTTTTCCTGCCTCTTCTTGTAATCCCTTCCAGGGTATTTACTTTTCAACTTGCTTTTAACTTGCGCGTTTTGATGAAAAAAAACTTTAGTTCCCTTGGGTATGAAGAAGGGAGGTCAGATTTCATCATCATCATCAACTCAATAATATATTATTGCATGTTCAAACGAAATATTTCTTGGGGTAAACTTCCAGAAAAAATATTCTTATTCAAGAGGGGGTGTTGAGCAATTTAGAATTTGTCAGGATCCGCCATGAAAAATAAAATTTTGAATTATTTGATTAAGCGCCAGCCACACTGCAAGCCGCCATCAGACGCCGACTGATGGCATCAATTTTGATGCTGCCGTGCCCAGGCCACACTTCAATTTTCTGTTGGCAT
>JABASM010001359.1:0-15039 GCA_019776545.1 Brachystomella parvula | reverse complement strand
GGGCATGTCCCATGGGTCGTAGGATGTCTCCCATGGGTCGTAAGATGTGTCCCATGGGTCGCAGGGGGTGTCCCGTGGGTCGTAAGGGGTGTCCCATGGGTCGTAGGGGGTGTCCCGTACGTTGCAAGGGGTGTCCCATGGGTCGCAGGGGGCATTCCATATGCATTTTCAAAAGTTCAGGTTTCAGAAAGTTCATAAGGGCCCCCCTTATGATCAGCGATTTTTACGTGTTAAACTCCATAAGGTTTTTAGAATTTGGACATTTTCAAAACTTCAAAAATCGACCATAAATCGAAATCGAAACGAGGGCACGAGATTCTTTGTCCATCAAACTAGGATACCTTGGGGAGCATTTTAGTGTAGGTTTCGATTCCATACTAAATAACAAGTTCGGGTCCTTCCCTAGTGAGCTGAATGCACAGAAACCTCTTCATTTACATACATCAAGAAGGAATTTTCATAATTCTCTCTTCATTTTACATTTAGAACAGTCGTTTCAGTTTGGAATAATTTTCACTTCGTTTCTGGTTACAGCTTTTGGAAGGAGGGGGATGAATTTCCAATTTTTGCTTTTTCAATAGGGAGTCAACTTATTCCGCCTTCTTCTATTTCCTTGTGCAGGAGAATAGATTCCGGTACTGGCACCGGAAAAGAAAGAGGCAACGGAAGGATTTGAATAAGAGTCTTGCCTTCAGTCTTCCGCTTTCTCCCATAGTGAAAGCACCGCAGAATCAACCCTCATTTATTTGAGGTTTAGCATGGGAACAGATTGTGTAAAAATTCCTTGAAAATGTCTCAGGTTCACGCTGACACATACTTGGTCGAAAAATTAAAAGAAATATTACTCAGATTGTATCCAAATCAAACGAAGTTTCAAGTTACTACCACGCCACCGCCCCTTCTACTTTCACCCCCTACCAACCATTCCTCAGAAAACGTGGAAGTTGATCCCCAGCCTGAGGCATTTGGGGTACAGAAAAAGGAAGCGTTTTCATCAAGGGATGAGCAAGTGCTGACTCAGAGTTTGTCAGAATTCATAAAAGCATTAAAAATGTCGCTCACCCCGAGCCCACCACGTATCCCAGCTCATCCCTCTGAAAATCTTGGATCCACGGAAGGAATTTCAGTACCAGCAGTTCCCAATTCAGATTATGATTTCAACTTATCCGCAGCAGATATTGCTGATTTAAATAATCTACTTAATGACGGACAAGAGGATTCAGTGCCATTCAAACACATAGTCATAATTCTTCTGTATTTACTCATAGCCTGTTTTGCAATCGTTGGAAATTTGCTGGTCATTCAAGTAAGCCAGGTCCTTGAAAGCTAAAAATTTTTCATAAATCAAATTCTTCATTCCTCTACTCTAGCTTGTCATAAGAAGTCGGAGGCTTCACACGCTGACCCATGTTCTTCTCGCGAATTTAGCAGTAGCGGATTTAATGATGGCTACAATCAATGTACCCTTCAGTGCGGCACGGGTCATCCTCAAGGAATGGCCCTTTGGGTCATTATTATGCCACACCGTTCCTTTCATTCAGGTCGCTTCGGTCTATGTGATTTCATATACAATGGCTGTGATTGCTTTGGACCGCTATCAAGTAAGCCCTAGAATTTAAATAGACGCTAGAATCAAGGCTTAGAGAAGCTCAAACTAAATGAGAACGCCAAAATTAATTCAGAGAATGCGAGCCCTTAACAAAAAGAAAGATACCGTTTCAGCCTTCAGAAAGTTCTACAAATTTTAAAAATGGTTTTTTTTTAGATTTACAGCTATTAAGCGTTGTTACATCAGCAAAATATAAGATACGAATGCAGGCTATAGATTTGCAATTTTTTATTGGTAATCTCCCGATCTACGCAAATCTTCCTCAGCTCAGATTATATGGAATACGTTGTCACTGTTTTTCCGAGGATTTCGAAGACGATTGATTGCGATATTAAAACGGAGCTTCTTTGGATGCGGCTGGCTTTTGATTCTGGGTTGTCTGCTGGATTGCGATCAGCACGTAATTATTCTCTGTAAAATTCAAAAGAAGTTAATTGGATAGAAGGAATATTGCTATTCATTATGTTAGAAAAAAAAGCGTAGAGCATACGGGGTGAGAGGAAGAATTGCAACCCTTCTGTTGTTCCGAACGTGATAAAAACAACGTCATCATTTAAATTTTCCTCCTGTTTAATCACAATTTCCTGGATGAGACTCCGCATGGACTGAACCATTGGAGCAATACAAGCACCAATTTTCAGTGACTCCTCCGGTCCCATATTCGTCCTAACATAGAGTCCTATAATATGAAAGCTTTAGAAAAATAATTTAGGTTGGGTACTCTGTGGCCTTACCGTCTCCATTTACAACCATAAACCCAGTAACGCGTGGGATGCTAACTAATCGCTTGTAGATTTCCTCAGCGTCGACGGACTATCCATAAAAAAAATGAGGTTTAGAGTTATAGTTAATTCCTCAAAATGATTTTCGGGGATTTACCCACCATTTTGGACTTTACTTTCACCAGGAGAAAGGAAAGGTGTCTGAAATGTAGGGGTGTCTTCCCTTCAAAGAGCTAAACACCCTATAAAGATAAAAATGTTCGATTCTGAAGCAAGAGATCCTGACTGCATGAATACTTTTTGGTTCCCTGAAATTCATATTTGGTTTCAATGCGTTGTTTTTATTCCCCGTGATGTAACAGTTTTATAAAAATGTAATTCATTGGCATGGAAAGGACAACGGCACATTAACATTATGAAACCGACGCGTGCTAAAATCGGCCTAAAATTCATCCGATTTGGCTCAAATTTGGCAGGGTGATAGTTTAGAACATTATCTATCACTTGACACGTCAAACTTGACCTTTGACCTCAAAAGGTCACCAAAGGTTAACATGAGCTTTTAGGCTTGTAAGGTGTCCCTGGAAAGCTTATTTCACGCCGAGTTCAAAAATCATAATGATTTTTAAATTCGCGCCGATTTCACGCCAAATTTGCGCTGAATTTACGCCAAAATTGTCGTTAAGTTTAAAAATCATATGATTTTTGAACTCGGCGTAGAATAAGCTTTCCAGGGACACCATACAAGCCCAAAAGCTCATGTTGACCTTTGGTGACCTTTTGAGGTTAAAGGTCAAGTTTGAGTTGTCAACTGTTGGATAATGTTCTAAACTATCACCCTGCTAAATTTGAGTCAAACTGGGTGAAGTTTAAGTTGATTTTAGCACGCGTCGGTTTAATAATGTTATAATGTGCCGTTGTCCTTTCCCATGAACTAAAGGGGATTGTGGCACATAGATTTCGGAAGCGAATCTGAGCTGCGAGCATTTTATTTCTAGTAAGCAGTTTTTTCAGCTGCCGGATTTTGGCATTGTAAGCATTTACAGCGCTTGCAAGCAATATGCGGGTTAGACTAACGATGTACTGAAAATGAGGGAAAATTTGTTCGGACATTTGGGATTAATTCTGAGTTTTTAATTAGTTGGAAATTTTTTTAATCTAGGTTATAATGAACCCTTTGGGACGCCGACTGAAAAGTTCGGAAGGGATACCGCTTGTCATAGCCATTTGGATTTTAGCAATTCTGCTTTCACTTCCATATGCGCTTCATCACAGGGTAAACTGCGAGTAACTCAAACCCACCCCTACCCTCCCTGCATCATTATTGGAATTTTTTTTTGTTTCAGGTAGTAAGCGTATTGACGCTGGGCGTGGTGGAACGATGTCAGTCCGAGTTTGGCTCGATGAGTTCACGGCAGTTGCTAACCGTGGGAACTTTCCTACTCCAATACCTAATCCCACTGCTGTTAACAACTCTCTCTTATGTCTCTATAATGAGGAGGCTGGGGAGTCGTTCTTCGGATTTAGGTACATAGAATTATTAATTTCCATCGCTTACTCATGACTGCTTGTCAATGAGGAAAGTAGAAAAGTTTTTATGGGAGAAAGTTGCATAAGTATCAGCTTTTTTATCACCACATCCAGTTTCTCAAATACTTCTATTTCGAACAGGATAAGATTCGCTCAACTGAATTTACCATTTACATTTTTTAGGGGTTATTTAATTAGTAGTCAAGTTTGAGAAATTTAAATTGAATTCCTCAGGTTCAACGACGCCTCGGCAAGTCGAGGCCCAATCAAGAGCAAAAGTCAAGACAATAAGGATGTTGATGCTGACTGTGATTTGCTTCGCTGTGTCTTGGGCACCAATAAATGGCTACCACTTGCTAACCCATTTCGGAATTCTTCGACACAATTCCATAGCAATCCTCGTTTCTCACCTGGTGGCCATGTCCAGTTCTTGCTATAACCCGTACATTTACTGCTGGCTCAATGAGCACTTTCGCCAAGAGGCTGTACGGTGGTCTCGATGCTTTCGAACTAGACGCTCCCCCTTCGTACACCCAGGACTGGAAGTGAATGGAATGTTGACGCGGACGGATGTGGCCATGAGGAGAAATCACTCATCCACGCTGGTACACACGACGAGCTTTCGATCCCAACCACCTTTACCACTGAATTCTACGGACAGGCCATCTAAAGGATATCGTCCTGAATTGCTTTTCCTTACAACAGGCTCCCCTTCTCCAGCAATATCTTCAGCTGTGTCCCCTATCCACAGGGGCAAAGGCACCGAGCATATCTCGGAAAACATTCAGACGGAAGATGGACGAAGGCCGAAGCGTGAAAACGGAATGACGTTGGAGCGTGAAATGAACCTTAAAAATTTCATAAAGTTGAATTCTGATAGTGAATCTGGTGACCCTGTTTGAAATACGGCTATCTAACTTACTTTAACGCTAAAAATTTTTAAAAGTAATTCACTTCCTTTTCTGTTCAAAAAATTGTTTCCTTTGGAATCTTGTTCAGTCAGGAGAAATTCCAGGAACTCAAGGCCACGATTGGGAATCCCGCGTTCCGGTAGGATTCCGGTAGCACCAGAGCCGTCCAGCCAAGTCCGAAAGTTAACGGCTTACAACTGAAATTTTCCACCAAAAAGTCAGAAAAGTTCCCCGATTAGGAACTTCAAGCCCCCTGCCGGTATCGATTTCCTAAGTGGAAATCCGCTATCGGGGTCCTGAGTTCCGCAATTAAGGTGTCTGTTGGAACGAGCTGGGATTAGAGCGTTCTGAATACGAAACTAAAAAAATATGAATGCAAGTTTTCAGGCCAAAATTTTGTGGCGTAAAATTTCTATGTTGCATTGAATACTATTCTAAGTAAGTAATAATAAGGTCGGTCAATGGCCACTCATTACTTTCATTTTGCAACAACAAAACACTCCCCACTCTATAACTAGATTCAAGTCATATGGGTCATACAATTACTTTGTTTTTCAAACTGAGAAACTGGGAAAAGGAGTCTTGTCGGCTGTATAGGGCAAACTGGCTGCATGAAAAAATTTTTATAAACCTGACTGCTGATAGTTCTGGGTACGCAATCCTCATTTAAAGAAGAAGGGAAGTCGGAAGGCGGACAGAGATACCCCAATGGATTTCTATGAAACTTGGCAGTCAGTTAGTACTCACCAATACCTCCAACTTTTGTACAGGGCCGAAGTGGGGCATTGACCCTAAGTGACCTTTACAGGTCACCAAAGGTCAGTCACTTGACCTCACGGATTCGGACAAGTGATACGTCAATCGAACAAGCTTGATCCCCTAATTTTAGAAATACATCATATTTGACATTTTTACCTAAAACATGGCCGCGAGAGGTCATTAAGTGTTCTGCGCGAACTTTTACGACCTCTGGCGGCCATGTTTTAGGTCAGAAGGGTCAAGTATGGTATTTTTCTAGAATCAGAAGACCTTCAGTCATTTTTGACCTCACGGATACCAACAAATAATGCTTCAATCGAACCTCCTCGGCTTCTGATTCTAGAAATATATCATACTTAACAATTTTGGTACAAAACGCGGCCGCCAGATGCCATTAAATGCTTCGCATAACAATTTGCGACCTCTAGCGGCCATGTTTTAGGTCGGAAGGGTCAAGTATGGTATTTTTTTAGAATCAGGAGACCAAGCAGAGTCGGCTGACGTATTACTTGTCCGTGACCCTTGGTGACCCCTCGAGGTCACCAAAAGTCAATGCCCCACTTCGGCCCTGTACAAAAGTTAGAGGTACTGGTGAGTACTAACTATCTGCCAAGTTTCATAGAAATCCATCGGGGTATCCCTGTCCGCCTTCTGACTTACCTCCCCCTTTTTAGTAAAAAATGAATAGAACTGCTTAAGGTTAAAAATTAAATTCCTAATCGCTGTTTGTCACAGAAGTCAGCAAGATTATTTATCCTCATTTCTTTATCTGACTGAATAATAATCCCGAAATAGCAACCAAATTTAAATTGTATTGTCTAAAATTTATTTTGTAGTTCTATTGAAATCAAAATCAGTATTTTTACTTCTCTAGAAATAAATCCAACCCCTTCAAACATCTTTTTCTAAATCAAAATAATGCTGTTCATAATTGTTCATGTTCCTGTTCATAATTGTTCATGTTCCTGTTCATAATTTTTTGGGAGGCTTCTGGGGGGAATTCGCTCATTTTCACCAGACATCGGATCAATCTCAGACAAGAAGCTGTATGGATCAGGAGTAGAATTTCTTTTGACCTACTGTACTTAGGTGTGTCAAAAGTTAACGAAGAGAATGTTCAAAACTTGTTTCCAAAAATGTTGGAATTAACACTAGAATGGCAAAGCTTTTTTGAACCCCTTTGCAAAAAAGCTTAAGATGTATCTCCTCATCTACCCCCTTCGTCGTTCTATGGTTAAAAGACTCTCACTTTTTGACAATTACTCATAACTGTCGAAAACCGCCCTCACGGCTAAAGATTTTCATGCTTTGTGAACTATAACTTTTTCATAATGAACTTAAGATTTGAATAAAGATATTAAGATTTAAGATTTAATGTGAATTTCAGTTGACTTGATTTTTAAGGTTACAGTTTCATCAGCGGAAATAGAAATGGCTCTGAACAGTTCAGACTTTCCTGACGCTTCCGGCTTCCGGGATCTTCCAACTCTTTTGGACTGACCTCCCAGTCATCCAGGGATTCTAAATAATGAAAACAAACGTTGCCCACGCGCTAGCATCCCGCTAGGATGCTTGACTTCTAAGGTGGCCCTATGGCCCCTTGTAAAACGACTGAAATCCTAAAATCTTGGTGATTTTGATTATTCTCAAAAAATCTAAAATGGCGTTCACCACTGTTGACAATTCTTTAAATTTTCACGATTTGAGTAATGGAGATTTGGCTGAATCGGCAACATTCACCTTATAGTAGACGCTAGTTCAGTTTGTTGACAATTGTCAACATGACCGGGCGTGCCGGATTTCAAAATCGCCGAGCTTCCGAGGGTTAGCGGGGTAGTCGCGTTAAACTCAGGTCCCCGTTGTTTTCTTCGGTCATAGGTCACATACCGTATATTTCCAAATAGTACCCCCCGGATACTATTCATTCCCCTGACTTTCAATCCCCAAGTACTATTTGGGACCGGCTACTATTCCTGATTCTGAACTTCAACCCCGGGTACTATTAGGAACCCCGGGTAGTATTTGGAACCCCGGTACTATTTGGAAATATACGGTATATCCTTTTTGGGTGAAAACAGAAATGTATAAAAAAGCTTCCTCCAAACAGCAACCTCTGCCCCCCCGCCCCATGGTAATCTCATGGCCCTACTTTTATTATTACAGGTTGCTGTTTTCATCTTCCTGTTCCCCAGTCCCAATAAAGTTTTTCGCAACTCTCGCATTTCGCAGAGTATATTGTTAATGTGACTTGATCGCAAAAAGTGAATTTCCTCAGCATTTTCCCCAAGACAGTCTCCCTATGAGCCAGTTCACTCAAGTTCAGGATCAGTTGTCCCTCTTCTCAGTGATCGTTGCTATATGAGCACCTGTGGGAAGAATCTTGTTTTGTGGTACTTCATGGTGACGAGTATGGGGCCAAACAATGGGTTCAAGTAAAAGAAATCCCAAGATTTCCTTCGTTCACTTAAAACCCAAGCCCGTCCAGTTTCCTTCGTTGACTGGGCTGCGACACATAAGCAAAGTTTTTTCTACACCATAAATAATTAGTACTTAAATGTATTTTTTGGAGTGATTTTTTCTAATTCTCCGTAATTATCTTTAATTTCTTCAAAGTTCTGTTCTTTACACAATTCAAAATGTGGGATCTCCTGCAATTTGCTTATTCTGACACGGACACTTTCAACCTAATTTTTTTCAGCATGATATTGATTACAATTGTGATCTCAGCAATACTGGATGTTCGAGCAAAAAATTACCCACCTGGACCAGGCGGACTACCGTTTTTGGGATACTTAGCATATTTAGATCCGGAGTCACCCTACAAGCAACTCATGAACCTCATGAAGCAGTATGGCAGAATATTCTCTCTGCAACTAGGAAATGTGAATGCAGTCGTGGTTGCTGATGTCAAATTAATTAAGGAAACCCTCAAACGGGAAGAATTCCAATCTGAGGCCTCACTTTACCTCACGCATGGAATAAACGAAGGAAAAGGTAACTCGCATCGTGCTATTTATTTTAACTTGTTTTGGGAATTAGCGAAAAATAAATTTACTGGATGTGCATCACCGATTTTCCGTAATGACATTGACAGTCGAGTGGTTCCGGGATCGAAACCCGGAGCCGGTATACAGCTTGGTTTGCAAGGTGATGCCCTTAACGACCTTTTTCGACTATTTTAAAACGACAAGGCTCTTCTCCCCTGATGGATTCGTTTGCTGCATGAAAAAATACTCTTTAGATAAAAAAACCTTCGGCAAGGTTTTACGGATGATGGCAGTATATTCGTTAGCACGTGGTGTCCATCTGTGATTTGACCGGAAGTAAGTCTGCCTAAACCCATTCTATCTGTCTATCAGTTATTTCGCGGTAATTTATTTAATTTTCCAAATTTTTCCAAAGTTTTAATTGTAGTCCAGGACAAAGTTTGATTAAAATACTTTTCGGGGTCAGTTGAAATGATTGGGAAGTCAAGAGGAATGACCCGTGGGTCACTAAGGAAAAGATTTCAAAGCATTGTCCTCCAAAAGATAGGAAATTTGTTTCCTTTGAAAATCGAAAATGTGTGTCGAAAAAGATCTTTACGGGAGTGCTTCTTTTGCCTGTCAAGTGTTTTGAATCCACCCCTTTTCTGTGCTGAAATGGAATACAGGGGTGGCGAAAGCATTTTAGACGATTTTGAAAGTGCGATAGCTTTCAAGCGTGCAAGAGAAAAAATTTTTAATTTGGCAGGTTTGCTTGGCTTACTGTCCTAATGAAGTAGCATTTTTTACTTGAACAGTTTTCGCTGAATTACTAGCAAAACGACGCTGGAACGCAAAACTGCTTACCAACTTTTTTCCAAAATCCTCATTTTTCGTAAAATGGGGCTAGTTTTTGCACCAGTCAATATTTTTGGCTGAAACTTCGCACATGCGTTCCTGGCATTGCCTTGAATTGCTAAAAATCAAACTTATTGAAATTTGGGTGAAAACCGGCAGTATGCTGGTCTTCGAAGCCAGGGATGTCATTGGAAAGTTTGCATTCTGACTTTTCTTTCAGACCGTACCAAGTGGAAGCAACATGATTTTCGAATTTCAGCTCTAGAATGACTGGGAAGGCCTAAAATAGCGGTTAGCCTAATTTAGAAAATTTTGAAGGGATCGGTTGCTTGAAGCAGCCAATGCTTTGTTACCGAAGCAAAAGTAAGTAGCTTTTTCCGAAAATAGTACTTGTGCTTCGAGGTGAATCAGCTCATGTAGATTTGGAGAAACTTTACGAAACTTCGCATAATGTAACAGTGGTATATCTCGAAGCTAGGTGCAAACACTACCAATGAAATTTTGAAGCCAATCAGTTTCTCTGAGCGTTTCTTTGGAAAAAGGTGTTTGGAAAAATGTTAAAAAACAATTTTGCGTTCCAGCGTCGCTTTCGCTGATAATTTAGAGAAAACCGTTGAGGTAAAAAATGGTCCTTCATTAAGACAGTATGCCAAACAAAACTGCCAAATTTCAAATTTTTTTTCCAGCACGCTTGAAAGTTATCGCACTTTCAAAATCGTCTAAAATGCTCTCGCCACCCCTGTATGGACAGAAAAAAGAGGTTAAACAGAGAGCATAGGCGACTTTGCCGTAAACATAATTGTTTTAAATACATTCCCCCTTGCTTAAAATTTTGAAAACGGGGATTCTGGCAGTTCAATACAAGGTTCAGTTTATAGTTATACAAAGTAAAGCAGAAATCACAATCATGATGGCAGTAGCTGGTGATGGCAGTATGGGACTGCCAGAATGCAGAGTTTAAAAATTTCAGACCCAGCGAAACGTATTCAACGCCGTTTTTGTATAAATCCCCTGTATGCCCTCTTCTTTTCCTACTTAATTACTCAGCGAAAACAAAATTGCGAATTCAAAGAATTTTACAGGCAAATTTGGCACCCCATAGGAATCCTTTTCGACACACTGACTTTCGAATTTCGAAGAATATTTTCTCCCGCCCCATATACTACTTTTAAGCAGCTAACAAAATTTTTCAATATTCAGAATCATCAATTTTTCAAAATTTTCATTAAAACTCATTTTTTGCTGACGGAAAGGGATTCCTAATCGCTAGGGATTAATTAGGAATTCGGCTTTGACTTCAGTAATGTCTTCAGTAATGCTTTGACTTCGCTTTTGCAAATCAACTTTGGTTTTTTTTTGGGTTTTTTGAAAAATTCTCGTATGCAAATAGCTTATTCAGTGAAAAATGCTGTCTGAATGCCTGCGAAGTGTCGCCCAAAGGCAATCCACCGGGTTATCAAACAAGAATAAATTCCGCCATTTTTGGTGAAGGCAGGCTAACTTTTCAAAGAAAACTTTACTTCTTATTTGATAACCCTGCAAAGGCCTCAAAATTCCAGTCAACCGTCGAATAGCAGTTGGAATTCTTTCCAAAAATCATCTTCATCGGTATGCTATTTGTAGCTTGCGTAATTTTTGTTTTTATATTTTATGATTCTGAAATGATAGGCGAGGAAAGATTAGTGAGCAGGTAGTAATTGCAAAAGAGATTACAAGAGTCCAATTGGGATCAAAAGCTACATTTGTTTTCTTATAAGAGGCCAATATCTTCTTTGAAAGTCTTACCCTGTTGAAGCAACTTTCAATTGTTCTTCCTTCCTTGTTTGTGCAATTCGCCTCCATTTGAGACAAACAAACTGCGAAAGATACTTGTAGAATATAATTATTAAAGTGACTTTTAATGAGAGATTTGAGGAATTGTTATGTATGCAAAAAGAGATTTTGTTCAATGAACCCAAAAGAGCGGCTGAATTGCCAAATTCACCAAACCAAATTGATGAATATTAAACGGAAGAGAAAGCTTTGATGTTTTTCTGAAATTCCTTCCAAATTTATTGCTTCCTTCAAGATGAGAACAACAAAAATAGCTCTAGACAATTTATGTAATGATAAATACAACAATAATTAAAGCATGACGCAAGAACTTATTGCCGTGTGTGTAGTAAGAGAGGAAGTACACCTGGCAAATGTAATAAGTTCTCAACAGAAATAGTGAAATGAATTAAATTCGAATTCTAGGTCACTGTCTGACTCAGTCAGCGCTCGTTTTAAAAACTTAATTTTGCATTTTTTGTTAATGTGGAAAGAGCGGCTCCAATGATGATGTAAGATGACCCTTTTGGTTCTTTTGACCATGTATCCACCAACACCACTCAACACCACTGACATCAAAATTCCTGTTCATTCCAACTATTGTAACGGTAAACCGATGATTTTCTTGGTATGCTGCTCCATATAGACAAACCCGAATTTCTAGTTTTCATAAGGATGCATCTGATCAATTTGCTGTTCTTGGGGAAATTAGTGAAGGACAGATGGAAGGCTATGCTTTCCTTCCTATACATTATACTCATCGGCTGAAGCCGTGTCAATTTCCTCAGCAAGCCTGTAGAAACTTATTTCGAATAAACGTGCAATGAATTCAAATGGGGAATGAGAGATAGTGAACTTTGCTAATTTTTTGTTTTATTTTGGCAAT
Organism: Brachystomella parvula; assembly: GCA_019776545.1. Classification (NCBI taxonomy): domain Eukaryota; kingdom Metazoa; phylum Arthropoda; class Collembola; order Poduromorpha; family Brachystomellidae; genus Brachystomella; species Brachystomella parvula. The sequence continues at coordinate 2,989 of JABASM010001359.1, read as the reverse complement.
TCAAGAAAATAAATGACTTTGAGTAATTTTCTGTTTTCACTTTTTAGAAGTCACGGGTGAAAGTATGGGGAAAATAGAAAAGGGGCGAAACGTCGGAGTTTCTCTCCTCAACAACATTGGAAAGGAGAGCGGAATTTCCAAATCTGTTGTCGAGAGTCAGGCCCAGCAGAGCATTAGAGAGTTCTTAGCGGTTAGTAACTTCCGGATCCAGTTTTGAGCACGCCGATTTTATTTCCTAAAATTAATTTCAGGATGTTCGAGAAAACTCAGGTGATGAGCAGGATATTCTTCCATCCTTGCGTAGTTCAGTTGGGCTGGTTGTAATGGGAGCCGTGACTGGAACTCGTTTAGCCAAAGATGACGTTGATTGGGTCGCCCTTCAATCACTAATGGAGAAGAATGGGAAAGCAAAGCCTGTCACTGGAATCTTAAACTACGTTCCAATTCTCAGGTAGGCCTCTACTGTCATTCAAATATGATTGATCTCTGATCTAGCTAATTCTTTTCAGGAAAATGCCAAATTACTCTGGGACAATTGCTAGCCTAGCTTCTGAAAATAAAATCTCAAAGCGGATATTCATGGAGATACTAAGCAAAGGATCCAAATCAGAATCAAACTCAAATGATGGTCCGCTTTCTGCCCTAGACGCCCTAAAAGTACTTTCCTTTAAAATTCTTTTATTGTACGAAATTTCCAAGCTATTCCAAAAATTTGAGTAGTCGCAAGGGAAATTCCTGGTAAATACCGAGTTAATTTCTTCCTTCCGGTATTATCATCACGCTCTCACGGCCTTGTCCGAATTAATTATAATCGCGTGATAAATCAGAAAAAAATCCCTAAAAATGATTTTTCCTTTCATCCATTCCCTACGGAAAGCTGAGACAGTTTTCTGTCATGAGTTGCTTTGGATCTTTTTCGGGTAGCTTTTCTCGCTGAAAATTTTTTGCAAAAAAAATGTCTACATTTGCACATCACAGCCCGAGAGGACGGAAATTTTCAGCTCATCATATACACCTTTAGTTTCCATGTTTTTGTTTAAATAGGCAGGAGGATTTACGAATGAGCAGCTCCAGGAAATCCTGTCAAAACTGGTGAACAACGAATGGGAGACGTCTTTGGCAACATTAAGATGGCTATACCTCTACATGGCCATGTACCCTGACGTTCAGGTAAAGTTTTCACATATCTATCGAATATCCAGAAGCTTCACTCTGTCTGGTTTGCTCCTCAGTCTGAACTTTAAATGTATGGACTAGGCAGCTGGGGTGAAGAGATTTCAGTTTATAATGTAATTCTAGAACAGGAGTCTTTTAGCATCTTTCGAATATACAGCAATGAGAGCTGAATTTAACTGAACTTGATGATGTTTTCCAGGAAATGGTTTCCAAGGAAGTTGCGGGAGTTGTGGGTAGCAAGGGAGAGGTTGGGCTTGATGACCTAGCAAAGTTGCCATATACGGAAGCCACGATTTTGGAGATTTCCAGACATCAAACCATGGCTCCATTCGGAGTTCCACTTACTACGAAAGAGGTAAATAGGAAATAAACCAAGGCAGCATCCAAGTGCTCAACCTTGTGCTGTCAAAAATTGACATTTTTTTCCTATAAATAGCAATGGTAAATATTTGAACTACTCAATTTCATTAATTATCCCATTGCCTAATAATACGAATAATCAAATCACCTTGTCATAAACAAAAAACTCCAGTTTATTTAGTCTTTTGATTTTTTCTCTCTCTTGCTTTAGAAAACAAAACTCGGAGATTACATTGTCCCGGAGAATACGATGATAATTCCATTTTTGTGGGCCGTCCACCATGACACCCGCCTCTGGGAAAAACCTGAGCTCTTTAGCCCAGAAAGATTCCTTTATGAAGATGGAAGTATAGCTCAAAATGAGAATTTCTTTCAGATTCAAACAGGTGAGAATTTAGAAAAAAATGCAATGAATCTCATTTTTGCAGAAACTTGTCACTATTCCAGGAAATCGAATGGGAGCTGGAAATTCCCTAGAAAGCTCAATCGTCAAACTGTTTTTAGCAAACACGCTAAATCAGTTTCAAATTCAGTTTCCTAAGGGCTACAGCTACAATACAGCGGAAGCTGCTTCATTTGGAAGAACTCTTGTGCCAAAACCCTACCAATTACTTCTTCAAAGTCGCCGAAAATGAAAGAAGCAAAAGAAATCACAAGATGCGAGAGCAATTATTTTTGGCATTTCTTAGCTATAGACACTGAGTTAATTTTCAGAAAAGCAACAGGATTTAAAGAGTAGTTTTTATTTTGTTTTCCATGGAGAGAGCTTGTGCGAAGAAAGTCCATAGGCAAGAAACGAAGGTCCACCTACCCTTCCATGCGCATTTTTCTATTCCCACATAGGATAAAGGCCCTTCTTCAAATTTTCCGAATGCTCATTAATGTTAAAGGCAACGTAGGGTATCTCTCCAATTCTACTCATGAAATGCTCTGAACTAAATAAGCTTATTTTGTACAATTAATTTGAAGTCAAAAGAAAAAAGGAATGATGGAAATGTGCCTTTTGATTTTTAAAACCCAAATCAATGATTATTATACTGAAGAGATATAAAACAAAAGTCAGAATGAACAGAAATCGCTTTTTATAAGTTTGCATGATAAATATATAAAGCTTTTTTTTCATAATTGAAATTATTGTTGTGGTAATACTCAATATCCACTTATCCACTGAATTAATTTAGTTATAATATTATTCAGGGTGCGTGAACTTTGTTTGTTTTTGGCTTCGCCAAACGGGTGAAGACATTCACTAGTAAAAAAAATTATCCGCAAATTGAGTAAAGTTTGTCACCAAGGTGAATGACCTGTTTTTCCTTTTCGTTCTCATCTTTTTTCTTGAATATTAATTTAATACGCTGGATCAAATTTTTAGGTTTTAAAAGTCGAAAAGCTATCGGTAAGCGCTATCTTGACCGTTGACTACACCGGTGTTACCAAACGAAAGGTGGGATGC
>JABASM010001358.1:0-15043 GCA_019776545.1 Brachystomella parvula | reverse complement strand
AAAATGCGCGAAACGTAGCACTCCCTCCGCCGCCACGCAGTTCGCAGCCTCCACTCACTACTGAAAATATACTCTCAGCCAAGAAAAGGCGAGAAGCAATGCGCGAGTACCAGGTTTGATGTGTCGGAACCCTGTTTTTAGTAGTGAGCGGGAGTAAAAAAAAATCCACCATTTTTTTTTTTTTTTTGGAATTTATTTACGTGTCAGAACGTGACATTTGGAGGGTGACACATGAGGGTCAGAACGTCACACATGTTTCTCTCCTTTCTCTAGAAGTATCAATAGTGAGAGACCAAAACAAGACTGTCAGAGCGGCAGAATATGGTCGAATTTTCAAAAAATACCTTCACAGTTTTTTTTTTCAGCGACCCAAAAACTAGAGCTAAGGTCAAGTTTTAGGTCAATAGAACATTTGGGACATTTCTAGTCTAAAATTTTACTGCTTTGTAATGGACCTTCTCATAGAGGAAGTCTACGTAGAATCCTTCGTCTCAACTGTTTTGTCTGAAGTTTTACCTCACGTACACTTTAAGAGAAGGGAGTCTAGAAAGCCATTCGTCTCACCTCATTTCAGCTCTCATTCTCTGCTGGAGATTTCCAACGACAAATGTCATTGGACGCTGCGGGTGGCCACCAATGTTCATTCCCATGCCCCTACCCTGAAGCATGTGCTGAGCGTTGCCAACATTTCCTAGAGGAACCATCTGCGGTGCAACAGCCATATTCCTGTGCTGTGATCCTGGCTGTTGCATTCGATTCTGCTGATTCATTATCACGCCACCAGGGGATGGAAGCGGACGCATTCCGTCGTTGTTGTTAGGACTAAATGGCCGATCATCCATATGATGCATTCCACCAGGAAGGGTACCCCGTGGTGACGTTTGTACAATAGCATTTGGATCTGGCCTTGGACTCGGTGCCATAGGACTAGCCATCGGTGAGTGTTGCGTTAGTGGACTCATGCACGGAGAAGGGCTTAGCAACGGAGATTGTGGAGTGGAGTGAAGAGGCGATTGACTGGGGTTTCCTAAGGGTGAACCTTGGATTGGTGATGGACTAGGATGAGTTGGTGGGCCTGGTCCTATGTTCTGGCGGACAAGTTGATTCGGACCAGGGTTCATACTCATCATCTGCTGCCGCTTCTGTTGCTTGTTCTTATAATCCTGAAATCCCATAGCGCTAGTTTAGTCGTTGAGACGTAGCAATTTTTTTTAAAAGTACTAAAAACAACAATACCTGAATTAGAGCACCATGTTGTCGTGTTTGCTTCCGTGCTTGTTCCAACTGTTTCTGTATCCCAGCTAGTTCTTTCACTACCCTTTCCAGTTCCATAGCATCATTCTCATTTAGTTCAGACCCGTTCTTCCTTAGTTGCCTCTGCTTGCTATTGAGAGACTGTAAGTGACAATTGAACGGATATTACAAACCTATTTTCAGGCCCACAAAGTATTTGACATACCTTTTTCACTTTCCGTAGTTTGGCCACGTCTCCATCATAGCACTTGAGGTGAAATGAGAGCATTTGCTGCTGGTGGTATAGCCATTGCTCGTACTGGATTTGCATTTGCCGTTCTTGGTCAGTCGTGGGATGCTCTGGCGGAAGAGGAGGAGCTGGAAGTAGTGGCATCGGAAGCCGAACCGGAGCAGTCGCGTTGTTATTTGGCATTACTTGAATCATTGCAGGATGAATCCCGATTGGCTTCTCGTGAGGAGGTTCCAAATTTCTATGTATAAGGCTATCAGAATTCTCAGGGGGCCAGTCCCCAGAAAATGAATGACTATGCTGAGGAGGTCCACCCTGAACAGCAGTGACTCCCGGGTGGACACGATTATAAATTGGCTGTTGCGTAGGAGGAGCTAGAAGGCTTTGACCTATTTTTCACGAATCGAGAATTGGAAATTCTTAAGCAACACTACCTTATTCCAAAGTAACAGTTCAAATATTTACCTGGCATAGACGGCGGTGAAAGACTTGGCGGTAAATTATTGGAAGAGAGGACATCAGCCTTTAGCCGTTCGAAATCGAAGTCACTAAGAAGTGGTTCTTCTGCTGCGGAGCTCATAAGCATGGGTCCCTGCCGCTGTTGCTCTCTTTTCTCCTGTTCCAGCAAGTCTTCAAGGAGTAAAGGCTGTTCCTTTAAAAGAGGGGTTATTAGCCTCAATTTAATTTTAACATGCATATTTTCCTCAGTTAACTGCTAAAAGAATGCTGGAACCACAGATGGAGTAACCGAAAAAGAAGTGGGAATTGGTTACCTGGAGAAGGAGTGTCCTACGTTGATTAGCAGATAGAGTAGGAGGAGGGTGAGAAGGAAGAGGTGGGAGTTGTTGCGGAGGGCGACGAGCCACGCCCCCTCCTCCAAGTACGGTATTTTTGAAAATCATGCTCATATTCATCACAGAGGAGGTTACAGGTTGTAAGCTGAGACCACCACCATTCCTAATTCCCACCTGATTAGCAAAGCAATAAAATCCAACAACTAAAGATTAGTATACACAACAATAAAAACCAAAACCAGACGGAAAGAAACTCGAATCAAATGTCATAACAAGAAGAAGAAGAAAAAATAGTGATAAAGGAAGCAAAAAAAAAACTGTTCAACTGAAAACCAGGACTAAATTTTTTAAATTGCTTACCGTCTGACGGCCAGCTCCAGGATAGGGAGGAGGAGGCCCTGGATATGGAGGCGGTGGCTGAGGAGGACGCAAAATCGCTCCTTGGACATCACAAGCTGGTGCGGATTGCTGAATAAACTCCGGTTTTTGTCCACCAAGCGGCCCTTGTGACGGGGAAAAGTTGGAGGATTGAGATGCTGACGCTACATCAGGAAGACTACTGTTATAGTTAGCTGCGCTTGATGCATTACTGTTCTCCTTCTTCTCGCTCCTATAAAAAAATTCATTTTGAAGGATTGTAGTGGGACATTGCCGATAGATGAGAATGAAATGACTTACTTTTGCAGCTCTTCCTTCCGTTTCAAATCCTTGTCATCCTTTTCCTCATCTTTTTCTTCCTCTAAGTCAAGATTGTCATCCAAGATATTGGTTTTTTCCCCACCCACCACGATGTTGAGTTCAGGATCCGCATATTCGAGAATGTTGAAATCAGCACCCATGCAGAGGAGTTCATCATCATCCATCCCCAAATCCGCGAGCTCTCCCACGTCACCTTCGCCACCCGCATCACCATGCTCCTCTTCTAATTTTGCAAGTTCAGCTGTAACGCTTTCAGGGAGCTCTTGATGCTCGGAATGTCCTATTACTTCTGTCGTAACCCTTACTGCAACTGATTGAGAGATTAATTGAGAGTTCGACTGCTGTGGTTGGAGGGTTCTTCCTGAATTAAGTGGTCTTCCGAGTTGTTGAGCTAGCATGGAAGATTGAGATCCAGAGGCTAAAATAAATGGGAAGTAATAGAAACAGTAAGCAAATAGCAAAAATAACTAGATTAATTTAAACAGGCACAACTTACTCATTTGACGGAGTTGCGGCTGGATGGTTTCGCAATTTAGGGTTGCTGTTCTCACTTGTTGAAACCCTCCACCTTGAGGTATTTGTTGCTGCAGCTGGAGGGATTGTTGTTGTTGAAGTGGGAGCGACAATCCAGAGCCTCGTGGATGGCCCTGCGTTGCCATTCCTCTCTGCGGACTTTGCAGCTGATGCTGTTGAAGCAGGATCCTCATGCGGGGATCCATTTGTTGGATTGTCTGAACTTGAGCATGCGGCTGTTGCACCATGGGTCGAAAGTCCATTCTACGAGCTTGAATAACAGGCGGAGAGTTCGGATTCTGTACTTGGATATGAGATGGAAGAAAGGGATGGCGAAACTGATTCCCACCTTGAAGAGGGGGAGCAGGACCGAGGCTGAGTTTTTGAGCTTGACCGCTGTGACTGGCCTCCTCCAGTGCACCTTTCTGCCATTCTTCTTTAAATAGCACAGAAAATTAAATTATGAAAAACAAATCCTCCAACCGATTGCAAGATTTTATCATACGCTCGTTCTTACCCGATGACCAAGCCTGCATGACCCTTTGAGAATTCGGTGACATAATTTCACCTGCTCCTTGGGCGGTGTGATCATGGTCCAACTTTTTGATCTGTTGACGCTGCAGAAGATCTCGCAGGTGTTGCCTCGTTTCCTGCCCTTGAGGAGCACCGCTCCGTGGACTAGAGACAGAATTGGAAGCATCCATATCGCTCGGCGAAGTGTGCATATAAACTTCGTTCGACGCTTTATTTTGTCCATATGCATCTTGACTTGGAGAAAAGGCAACGTCAGCTTCAGAACGAGGGGTGGAAGGTGGATGTGAGTAGGGGTCAGGCTGCGGTGTAATTGGTGGGTTGCTGTAGGTGTCACCAGGTGAATTCAGAGGCTGCCTTGGTGAATGCATGTACGGCACACGGGAGTACATAGGAGTTCGAGAGATCAGAGGAGAGCGGGGTTGGCCTATTCCCGGTTTAGAATAGTGCGGAGATGGACTAGGCGGTGGCATCTCGAGCGCCGGTGGTCGCATTCGTACCTGTTGACCAGGATTAGGAAAGGATTGTCGAGTATTTGGGGAATGGATATGAGGAGAAGAAAGTGAGCCTGATTCTCCATCGACAGTCTGCAAAAAAAAATACATGCAAACCTCAATGGAAGGAAGATTATTGATTGTCAGCCTGCTGCAGATTGTATTAGATTAGACTAAAGCATATAGAATTTGATTCTATTACGTTTTGCGCTGTCGCAACTTGGAGTGGCTGTCTTGAGTGGTCCATGGACGGCATCTGACCCATTTCTCCACTTAACTGCCGGTGGGTCGTTGGTAGACTTATACCTACAGAAAAAATGCTAAAGAATCGTTTTCTCTTAATTATTAATCAAGAAACACGTACCAGCTGTGTAGGAGTGTTTAGGCGAGTTAGCACCCAGAATATCCTTCCCATCAGTCTGAAGTCTGTGCTCTTGGAGGACGAGTTGTTGCTGTTGTGCCTGTTGCTGAGCTTGCTGTTGTCGATAGGCTTGGAGTTGTTTCCATTGTCGCTCTTCTTGCGTCTCTCCACGGGTAGTCTTCACTGGTACGCTCGGTATTAATTTATCCTGATCCTAAAAACAAAGTTCGGACAATGATTTCCTCAACAATGACAAGTCAAGTCCTTAATAAAATTACATTCGACGTGCAATTATTAAGGCAAGCATCAATGAATCAAGCAACCATAATTAGTAATGCAGACGGTCATGCAAAACAATATTCCAGGTGGCATGCGCGGTAAAACTAAAGGCGGAAGGCAAACTTCACTTCTCTCTAGCCTTTCAAACCCAATTCAAAATGGAGGCATGCGTTCACGAAATCCAAATGGTAACAGAGATAAATAGAATAGATATCTCCAATATAGCATCCCATGAAAAAGAGGCAGGAAGGTAAGAAATGAAGAAGATGAAGGATGCTGGGAGGTTGTTATTTGTCAGTTGCTCACCAATAGCGGAAACCCGTGGGTTTCTTGACTCAAAGCAGGCAAGGTTCTCATAATTTCAGAAGGAGTAAGAACACGAATCTGCTGATCTGCAAGTGAGCATTTAGGAGGCGATTCAGAAAGTTTCGGGGATCCGGCTTCCTTCGTTGATGCTCCTCCAGAAATTGTGACAGAAGTAGTTGCGACTTTTGTCTTAGCCTGTGCGCTCCCTGGACCCTGAGTTGATACAGAAAGGGGAGGGGCAGAGCTTGTGTTAATGTGTACTATGAAACAGCGATGAGGCTGTGATAGACTGAGAGAAGAAGAAGCAGTAGTTGAGGTTGTGAGAAGTGGGCTGATGTTCGGAGTGCTCTCTGGAATGATAAGTTCTGGCGAGGCTTCTTTTGGTGAAGGCTCAATTGACAGTGGGGTTAAGGCTCCTTTGGATGCGTCATCAGAACCAGGCGGAGTATTTGAGGTAGTCCCAGGAGATGTTTTACTTTCTAATGGAATCTATGAGATGATCATGAGCAAGTGCAAATCAAACCGATTAGTTAAAGTACCCTTGTGACCGTTAGCGTTATTAACTGATTAGTGTTAAAGCCTCCCGATTACCCACATGCCTCAATAATACCTTTTGAGACGCCATATTAGCTATAGCAACTGTGTATTAATATTATCATGTGCAGGGTTGTGTTAGCGTGATGACAAGTCAAGTACGTTTTAGACTTTCTCAAAAGGTGGTGTAAGACCGTTGTACACACGAAATTTATCAGAGTACTCACCTGTTGAGCTTTCTGCATCCTGCTTGCAGCTCGATTCTCTCTAGCCTTTTGCAGGTAGGGTGCCCTTTTTTCTGTTGGAAGAGATCTCCAGATCTTTGCAATTTGTTTCGAACGATCGTTCCAGACTAGGAAGGAAACAAATCAAGTTAATGGCAAGTCCCGGGAGAAGCTATAGTATTCTGTTTACCTGGGTAATCTCTATTGAGTTCCTGATGATTAATATTGGCATACAAGACAGCTGAGATAGTGGCATTTGGACCGAGAGCTTCATCGACTTCCCATTTCAGAATACTTCTTTGACTATAGTTACCGGGTGTTTCGACCTCTCCGTCAACTTGAGCAGGCCATGGACTAGGTGGTTCTGAGAAAGCTGGGCTGAACTGTGGACTGCTACTCAAAACAAATGATAAACAGAATAAAATAAAAACTATACAAAACGGAATAAGGGGTTTAATTTAGCTTGAACTCAATTTCTTACTTGCTGTATTCGGAATGGTAAGGTGACGGAGGTGGGAAATTGAGCGGTGACGCCAGTCCTTGAGGTACGCCTTGAAGTGATGTAGATCTTGGGAGGCCTGGACTTCCTTGTACTAGAAATTAATTTCGTAATTAATCCGTGAATAAACTAAAATTTACAATAACTACTATGGACCCCTTAAAAGGACGTGGTAATTACCTGGTGCTACCGCTGTAGAGGGGTTGATGTTTTGTGACATCAAAATTCCACCAGGTGGAACCGGGGCAGAATTCACCGGTGTCACGGAAGGGAGCTGAGAAGGAGGTCCTAAACTCGAGCTTACTCCACTGAATACTGAGTCAGCATTTCCATTTGAATCAGTTAAAACCCCCTTGAAAATATCCTCGACATCTTTACTGTCCATACTCGGAAGACCAGTTTCAATAGAACTAAGGAAGTCAGTCAGTTCGTCCTTGTGACCATTGTCATCCCCTCCATGTCCCATCGCCAATTCATCGTCATCCGCCAATACTGAACCGACTGAGCAAAATTAGCAAACCATCAGTCTCTGTATTTTTCTACAATTTGTATTTATCTTACCTGCAAGGTCATCTAATCCATCCGGGACCGCCGTCATGTCATCGTTCATGATTGTGTCTAAGTCATTGTCTAATAGATCACCGGGAAGAATGTCACGAAGAGAATCACCTGCCTCAGCCTAAACCAAACCTCAGCTATTGAATGTTATCAAAATATTGTGTTTTCTTTTAACTCTCTTATACCTTTACTTGAACTACTTTCGTGGTCATCCTTCCCATTCCACTGCTCACATCCTCTTTCTTGACTACTTTCTGGACTATCTCTTTCTTTCCAGTTGCCACCTCCAGAATTTTTAGTTCCTCTGGATTTAGTCTGATTGTGCATGAAACGGACACACGATTTGCAAACTCTTCTTCGCCCAAATCATCCTCTGCAGCACCCACACTACAGCCTTCTCCATCTTTAGATTCCAGCAGACTCTTTCCGAAAAAGGCATCCTGTATAACGGTAAAAAAATTTTGTATTCTGAAATTATGCAAGGAAAACTGAACAGTACACTAGTGACTGACCTGCAAATACACTGGGAACACTTCTATTAATTTATTTTTCGGTTTTCTTCGCGGTGGTTTTCGCTTTGGTTTTTCAAGTTCTGAGTTCCCATTCTGACTCTCACTTTCCAGATCCTCGTCTTTCAGCCGTGGTGCACGAGGTCTCACTTGGAAACCACCAACTCCGAACTTCTGCATATTCCGGCCTCTCTTCTTCCCATCTTTCCCTGTAAACAATTGTTAAGTAAAAGTTGAAAGAACTAAGGCAACAATTAGGGAAGGTAAATTACCTCTATCCGAATCTTCCTTCTCTTCAAATTTTATATTATCTTCAGTCTCTGAGGCTAAATAAGCAAAATAATTTAATTATATTGAAGTGTTTTCAAGCCTTGTCTAGCTTACTGTTTTGATTGCCAGACACAACTGACTCAATGGCTGCTAAAATCCCTGCCTCCATATCCGCAATGTTTGGAGTCTTCTTTCTCTTTTTCTTAGGGTGATCGAGAGACAGTGCTCGCATGTGTTGCATCCCATTATTTGTTAGTATAATCCCATCCAGTGTATAGTGCGACGAAACTCGAGACTTCAGAAGCTCTGCAAACAGGTTTTCAGTTAGTTCTCTAACTCTAAATTTTTCTAATTAATTTGTTTCTTGAAAGTAAAGTTTTTACCAGGACTTTTCGGGGGAGGTTTTACTAGTACCGGTGGAGGAGGGAGTAAATGTGGTGGTGGAACATCCCGCGGCCTACAGAGTGCACAGACATACCCGTATTCTGCGCACTTCTCGGCCTCATCTTCCGTGACAATTAGATCACAGCCTCCATGCAGCCACCTACAGCAAATCACGGGACAAATTGAAAGCAATGCACAAACAAAATATGCATTTTACTTACCGCTCGCACACTTCACATCTTACTATAAGCTCATTCTCTGTATACTCTACAAGGCAGACAGGACAACTCTCTAGAGAGTTACAAGGTCCACAGAGCGTATAGTTCTTGTGCCAGCTGCTGTTCGTTCCGGGATCATTTGCTCCACAAAGCTGACACACAGCACACCATTTGCACTTCCAAGTCCCCAGCGGCACATAATCCAATGGCGGGTTCATACAGTATATGTGGAATGAGATGTCACAGTCATCACAGAGAATGAGCCGAGCCTCATCGTGTCTCTGCCCACAGCCTTCACAGACTGTGCAGTCTAGGCACCTCCATCCTTTCTGTAGCACAACTTTCGTCACCTGTTCAAAAGAGAAACAGTCAAGACAATACACAGTTCATTACGCCAAGGCTCTTTACCTTGATGTTGACGCAGAAGGGATGGTAACACTGTCCACACTGGGCACATGATATGAGCCTGCCTTCGAGGTCATTCCCAAAGGCTCCACACATGACACACACGTCTTGCTGAAGGACAAATTCGTCTTTGGATGAACACAAAACTAGACGGTTCTCAACCCCAGGCTCCTCCTCGCCTTTCGGGGCATCCGAGGATGGCCTCTTTTGGGGGTAAAGAATAAATTTTTAGGGAGCCCAAATAAAATAATATCACAAGAAGTTACCTGAAGCCCTACTCCTGGTACCCCAAAAACTCCCCGCATCTTTGGTTTCGGTCCTCGTTTTCTCGCCAAATCCGTCATCCTGCTTTTCTTTTTTCCAGCTTTCCCTGCCGAACTAGAGTTTTTGTCTGTGCTCTTTGGTCGTCCAGCTCCATTGCGTTTCTTTGGTTGCGGTGGAAGTATCGCTGCGAGAATCGAAGAGGCGGTAGGTGGGGCGGGGCTGATTTTTGGAGAGGGCAAAGGTTGCGAGACTGTAGGAGTTGACTCAACGGATGAGGATATTCTGGTCTGCTCAAAAAAGTGAATGTATAGGATTTAAACGCAAGCATCGTATGCATTATGCTCCAAACGTTACTTTAGTCCATACCTTTTCAGACCAGATGAGATCAATGCTAGAGTCTGTCCCTGCCAAGGAGTCATCCTCCAGGAAAATTAAAGAATCTTGAGAGAGGCCATAATTACTGCTGAGAAGTGAATTGGACTCAGAGGCAAAATCTTCCTTGTCTGAAGCTTTCTTAATTGCTGAGATAACTTGGGGAGAACATCCGGTTGTATTGAGACCAGTACCCATTGCTTTACAGGGCATACAGACGTACTCGTACTCAGGACAGAGATCCTTCCGCTGCTGATAAGTGGCTAAATCTGCGTTGACATCACAGTGACCATGAACATATCTAGAATAACAGCAAAATATTTGTCTTTCATGCTTCAGTCCAATGGTACAAATAAAATTAAGAAAGGTTCAAAATTAGTTACTTCTTGCACAAGTGGCATTGAACCATGAGTTTTTGAGCAACGTGTCGGTAAGCTTTCCCGCAGAGAGGACATGCGAGACCTTTATTCCTCTGCTGATAACAAGAGTCACAAACGGAGAAGTTAACGTGCCATCGAGAGGAAGGACCTGATCCAGGTGTTCGAGCGCCGCAGTCAGAGCAGACCCGGCAAACCTAATGTATGAAAAATCGAGATTAAGCAATGATAAACAGTCGAAAAAGATACAAAAGTAGAAATCCACCCACTTTGCACTTCCAACTATGCTTTGGTATAGAAGAGAGGGCTGGACGAAGGCAGAAAATATGGTAGGCCTTGTCACAAGTCTCGCAAGCAAGAAGTTTCCCTTCATCTCCTGGTTGACGGCATGCTTGACACATTTTACAAGCTGGACATTGCCATCCAGCTCGAATACCTGACACAAATAGAAAATATAATGAAAGGAAGAACGAACAGGAGAAGTCGTTGGATAGCAAGATAATTATAAAAAAAGAGGAAAACTTACCCGGGTCGGCCGTAAGCGCCATGCATGAAGAGTGATAGTGATTGCCACAGTTAGAACACATGATCATGGATGCTAGGTTAGTGTGACCATCGCAAACGGTGCAGCTTGCTGATTTCCCAACTGAAATAAAATTCGGATTGATTTCATTGATACAATATTAACTACAAGCATTCGAATTATGGGCCTTACACAGACTGGTGACGCGATCAAGGTGATTGGAGCATAGAAGGGAACGGGAGAAAGCCTCTTGAAACGAACCACCGGTTGCAGCGCAGGGAAGATGAAGAATGGTAGTACAGTAGTCCACACAGCAGACAAGTCCCGCACCGAAATTACCACAGTAAGAACAACGCTGAGTTAGGGCCCGGAGGAGTTCTTGCTCTAAATTGACAAATGAGCCTCCTTCACCTTGCACCACGTTCTTGCACCACAGCGCGCAATTCACGTGAACGTAATAGTGACCTAGAAAGACGAAGCAGTGATTGAATTACACATATGAATCCATGTTTGTCGTAAATTATTTTTGCTCACCAGATGACACGTCAAATACGGTATTCAAATCTACCTCATCCGCGTATCCCACAACCTCATCGACCAGTTCGTTGACACTTTCAAGACTGCCTTGGGAAGTAAGTCTTCTGTACCAAAGAAATTGGAGTCAACATGCCTTAATGCCAAGCACTAAGAAGTATTTTATTAACTCACTTGATTTTCCCAACAGCTTTCGGGCGCTTAGAATTCCCATCTTTTGGACTTTTATCACTAGAATCCTCTTTTTCCTCTTTGGACCTGAGGATCGAGCTCAATAGCGCTGAAGCATCAAAACCAGATGGGATGTCTAACCGAAGCAGCTCTCCTTGCCCTGACATGCTCTTCTCCCCCAAATTACAAAAGGAGCAAAATTTTCCAGGCCTAAAAATTTAGTAGGTTAATACGAAAAAGCGTCAAATAAACATTTCAACACGTTTCCATAAATGAAGCCGAAAATATGAGCGATTATACGAGGAACCACTTGCAAACACTGCTTGGACTCACCACTGTTCTGGGAAAAAAGTGAAATCATCTAATATTCTATCGAAGGACGAAGCAACGCTGCTCGAGTCTGATTCCATGGTATCCTCAGTGAAAGTTGAAGACTCCCCTTCAAGCGACCCTAGTTCCGAGAGATTACCGGAACTGAGGAAAGAAGAAGGGGTATGACCATCAGTCTTCTTCCGTACCCTCACCCCTCTGATGCTCCCCGAAACGTAGTTTCCACTACTGAAAGTAATAGAAAAATAGTATTGTAAAAACAATCAGTAATTTAATTACCAAACTGAATATTTTTTACTCGTTCTTACTTGCAAAACTTTTTAAATTTATTATGGGAATTTGAACTTTTCGGTGCTGGAGCACCATCTTTCCTTGGTCTCCCTGGTCCCCTTTTAATGCACATTGGTGTTCCATTGGCGGAATTCAGCGGTGGCTGTAAAGCGGTAAGAAGACCTCCAGACTCAGTGCACCGCGACAACTTCGAATCAGAGTGGAGGAATAACCCATCTTCAAAGCAAAGGGAGTTGGATTAAGTCGGTAATTAACTGAGAATTAGTACAAAATTCATACTCTCAACAATGACAGAATGCTGCTGCTGAGCAGTTACTCCAGAGAACTGAATGAAGCTTTCAGATGAGCCGAGGTTGGGATGCCCTGAGTGTCCGACATCCATTGGACTTTTGGAAGTGATTCCCTTGGAAGGGAAACCAAATGATGATTGTACTGAACAAATGGATTTTGCAAGAAGGCTCCCATGGTCTTCATTCACTCTTTCAGGAGCATGAGCCTGTATCACTTTTGCACTATCCATTTGATATCATCCGTCTCCAGGAACCCAGGACCTGCAGTTACAATACCAAATCTTAAAACCTGGACAATGCTAAAAGGAAGTAGGATGACAGTCATTAACAAATATTAACAGGCTTCACTATCGTCTCAATCCTTCCCCCTCCCCCTGAATTACTACTGGCCTTTTAATTAAATACAACGAAGTGTCCAATTTACTAGTAAAGTCCTAGACTAATAGTGAATGGTTTGTGAGGAATCAGCTACTGCAATAAATGGCATTACTGTTGGATTTCGGGTTTTGAAAGATGAGGCTACTATATTTCCTGCACTTAGGCAAAAACAGTTACTAACCTAGCCTGTTCCGTTTTACCAGTAGATCCTACACTGTCTGTATGGTTGGTACCGATACCAGAGAGCATGAATTCAAGCAAGGGTCAGCCACCCTGAGTTCACCAATTACAATTACAAGGCCAACCACCAATTACAAGGCTTGCACTGACACAGTCTTGTAAACATTACAAAAGCGAAGTTCAAGTCGTAAACATGCTCATCCGGTAGACCACTTCATGTCAAGCACCTACATTGTACTTACCAGATTGCGGTGTATTATCCCGCCGAATTGACCATAACCCGTTTCGTCACTCACACGATCACGATAGAAACTTCATTTTAATAATGTCGAGCGGTATTCAGTAACGCAAACTTCACCATAAAATATCACTCTTGTCCTGATTGGAAACTATACAATCAGAGGGTTCAAGTCTTCTTTCTAGCTCAATAATTGCTTCCACGCTACACTTTTCACATTGGCATTGGATGGAACTTGATTGAACAGAAGAAAAATGATAAACCGTCCGTCTCCACCGTGCTAAGCATGGATGTTCTAAGCATGGATGTCCTTCCTTACAGCAGGTGAAAGCTGAAGGCGTTAGATTAATCTGGAAAATAACAAAAATCTGGGTTAGACACGTCTTGAAGAGTGAATGGAACTGTTCTAACGCCCACCGGGCAATACCCCGGTCATCGCTCGACACGCAATCAACAAATTAAGGTTCAATTATCGAGAGATGGCAGATTGTAATTGATAATGTTACCTTTGCCCTTTGGCGTATTGGAGGTAGTGACTGTTAGAATATATTGCTTGAGTTTGGAGTGACTCCTCTCGGTGCCCTAAGCCTTTGGAAGGTTAATGATAATTGAAATGATTAGAGCGGAGCCTGAGAGTGAGACTTGAAGGGTCATGGAGTAGTGGCTGGAGGAAGGGTGACTGGACTCTGTGAAACCACCGGAGTTTGGACTGAGGTATTCCCCGTGTGGGAAATCATCTAACCTTGATTACAACTTACTCTCTTAAACTTAGATATCCACAATTAATTAAAAATTAGAATTGCCCTTTTCCTAAACACTATTTTATATATTTGGTGGAATGGGGTATACACCAAGTCTGTATGTATATACTCTACCACATGATCTCATCTATAGCCCCATAGCCACAAATAAGGTGGACTCTTCAAACTTGAAAACAGAAAAAAAGAGACACTCAATTCTGGGCGACGGCAAAAATACCCTGAATTCTCCCATGCAATACCCAAGCATTATTTGGCACTTTGCATTGCCAAACCAAACTCGTTTCTCCAAGATTAGAATTTCTCAATTGAGAATAATCTGCGGCCTTTGCTAGGGTTAGGACTTCTATTCCAGGACACTTTGAGTCTTATTTGTCACTGAGGAAGCTGGTATATTCCTAACAGGGTTTGTTTCTGTACGCCAGCGTACATCGTACATGTACGCCAAAAACGGCGTACACGTACGACTTCCGAAATCTCCGGTCGTACCTGAATTTCCGTACGCTAATGTACATGTACGCTGGCGTACATGTACGGCTCAAACATTGTTCCTATAATGCAGTGGAACCGTACTGAAATGAACTATCTGGCTCAAATTCTAAACTATCCTATCATAATTTCATATTTACAATTTCATATTCATAATTTCATTTTTACAATTTCATATTCATAATTTCATATTTACAATTTCATATACATAATATCATATTTACAATTTCATATTCATAATTTCATATACATATTTTCATATTCATAATTTAAGATTTTCAGTTCCGAAATTCCGAACAACATCCAATCATAATTTCTGATCATCGTCTCTTTAGCTAGGTTAGAATTGTTATTTCACAGTCAAGTTAACGGAAACCAGCATTCATTTGATAAAATGACGACTGGATAAACTTACGAATTAAATAAAATTACAGATCGGTCAAGATATGTGCCTTGCCGCCGAAGAACAGGCTGTAGCTCCGCTTTCACTCCGTCCTACAGCTTGTTCGGCGACAGGCCACATTATGTTGATTCTTCCCACCTTTCATATTCTGCTGGCAGGGCTCTCAGCTCGAAAGTTTGGGGCCCGGCGCGGCGGCAACAGGATTTGAAAGCAGGAACCAAAATCTGCGCATACATCTCGGCTAACGCTGCATCCTTTCCCTGCTGAATTGAATTGAATTTATTTCCGTTTCATGCGTAACATTTTTTAACAAAATGATAAAATACGGAGAAACGCCCCGGAGGGTAGTACTAGCTAATTTATGTATTCCTGCCTAGGCTTTAG
>JABASM010001357.1:0-15064 GCA_019776545.1 Brachystomella parvula | reverse complement strand
CTTTTTTCATTATGGAAGGTTGATTGCTGACAAAGGTCCTCATGCGCAGCGCAGTGTAATTGGGCTCTTTAGACGGTATTTATCGAGCTCACCGTAGCATCCGAGAAGCAGGACGCTGTGAGTCAATTAATTATTTTAAAATTACAGAACTTCATTCCGGAAAATTCTTTGCTGCGGTTACTTAAGAGCTTGATCTTCCTTCGCACAGTATATTACAGCCTGGATTCACATGTTTAATAATAAGAAATCGATTGCAAAATGCCTCAAAAATTAAACCAATCATTTATTATAATTCATTGTTCAGCAACTTGGAAACAGTTAATAGCTTGGCTTTAGTCAATATCAGTGCAACAACTTCAAGAGAAAAATACCTTTAAAGTAGCAGCAGACATCTCAAAGGCTTCACCGATTTCTTTTTCACCATTTTTCGAAATCATTGAGTTCACTGTCCTTAAATCAGGAAAAAACAGAATAGATAAAGGAGCTAATGAGAATTTGGAAAATTCCAGCATGCGAAAGATGGTCAAAAACTATTTTCCTTGATTAAGCAAACTCTGTTGTCCACTTCCTCACCCCAATTCCATGGGGAAGTAGGACAACTCGGAAAGTTGGAGATGATAAAAGGGGACGCCAATCCGCGAATCCTCCGTCCTTCGGAATTCTTCTTCAAAAAAGATTTTCGTCGTGAAAATGTCGGACCCAATAAAGGATTCAGGAGCAGAGCTTCAGGAGCAGAGCTGCTTGTTAAGGTTCTGAAAAGCCATGGGGTCAAGCAAGTATTTAATCTCACTGGAGAATCGACGTCTTCAGTTATCGTCGCCTTAGAGAGAGAAGGGATCCAAATAATTGACACAAGGAGTGAGGTTGTGACGTTTAAAAATTTATTTTTGCTTCATATTTTCACTTGCTTCGCATTTTTTTCAGGGTACTGGCACGTTTGCAGCCAAGGCATACGGGCGTATTACAGGGATTCCAGGAGTTATGATCACTACATCTGGGCCTGGAATTACAAACACTGTCTGCGGGGCTGGAGATGCACAGTTTGACCACGTACCACTCATTATTATGAGTAAGTAAATCCAAAAAGCATACGCTTTTAACACGATTTAGAATAGAATCCATATTTTTTGTTGGAAAGGTGGTGGGACGCCAACAAAGTATAGGGGGTACGGCTACCTCCAGGATTTTGATCAACCTGGTTTAATGAGACAAATCTGCAAAGAATCTTTCTCGATTGACACGAAGAGTGACATCGTGGATATTATGAAGAAGGCATTCCAAATCGCTTGCTCCGACGTCCCAGGTTGGCTGTCCAATTACCATCTGAATCAAAGTAGTTCAAGAATTTTTATTTGTCCTCAGGTCCGGTTTACATCCAGCTTCCAATTGACGTACTTACAAAAAACTACGAATTGAATGTGTCACCTTTTACAAGGGACACCGCCACTGACTCAGATGAGGAGTCCACCGATCCTACCTCAGAGAAATCAACTGCGATTGTAGTAGTACAGCAAGGCGGTGGAAAGAAGCTTAACCTAACACCGCTGAAGCCAACCTTTCCGAAAGCTAGCAAAAGCCAAAGTAATTTTAATTGGATCCATTTTAATTTGAATATTTTCCAAATTCGATTTACCCCAAATTCATAGAAAGCGTAATTTAGATTTCTTTTTCCTGCAGTACAGTACTCCGTTAGCTTGATTGAAAGTGGAAAGCGTCCCATTATGGTTCTCGGCTCACAAGCCGTAAACCGTCCCTCCAAAATTCAGAAGTGGTCTAAAGCAGTCAAGAGTATTGGGATTCCAACCTATGCAACTTTTGCTTCAAAGGGATTGCTTGGAAAGCATCACAAATATTTGGTAGGACGAGCTTTGTTTCGGTTATATGTGAATTTTAAAATTCATCTGCTCTTATTGGTTGGCAGTTAGAACAGGATGTTCTACTTAAGGAATCTCTGAAAACGGCGGATGTCGTGATTTTGGCTGGAGTTGTCTGTAACTGGAGAACAGTGGTGTACGGACAGCAGCTCTCAGAATCCGCCAAAGTAATTAGCGTGAATCTGAGCACCGACTTGGCTACGCTCGTAAGGCAATGCTTAATTATTTTGTAACTTCATATAATTGTATACCTGAGACCCCCCCTGCTACTCTGCATAGAATGATGGAAGATATTGGAACTCGGCTCAAGTTGTGGAGAGTGACGTCGGATATTACTTGGATAAACTGTCCATCGCTCTTAAAGATAAGAAGTACTCCTCCCCTGAGTCCTGGATCACTTCGCTGAGGGAAAAAGAGGTGGACTATGAGAAAGCGCTGAAAAAAGTAAGGATTCTAACTGCTGTTCAAGCGTTGCTCTGTATAAACTTGAATTCTAGAAAGCAGAACGAAAAGCAAATGCGCATTTGAATCCCCTGAAAATTCTGAGTACATTGGAAGCTGTGACTGGATCAAAGGAAATTGTCTGGACATTGGATCGGGGAGGTCAAATCCCATTCATTGAAACTTCATAACCAAATTCAGGGGTTCCATAATCGAAAAATATAGAAAGCCCAGACCGGAAGATCAAAACTGAGCATTTAAAATTAAAGATCAAGACTTCAACGCTCTACAGTAATATTTTAAATGCTCAAAAAATTCCAGAGATTTCCGTGTATAGCAAAAAATAGCAAAAAGTTCTAGAGTTTCAGTTTTTGGGCCCGGGCATCAGTCTTTTTTTTGGGGGATAATGGAACTCCGAAGCATGGGTATATGGAGTTTCAGTGAATGGGAATGAATGAATGAATTCAGATTTTGTCGACTGTGCTCACTACTTCATCAAGTAAGAAACTAAAAGTGATGAAATCTGACCAAGAACTGGACCCCTGAAATGTGAATTTAGACCAACCCAGCCACTGCACTGGATTGAAGCAGGGCCATTTGCTGCCGTTGGTTCTGGGATCGGCTATGCGATTGGAGCGAAAATGGCGTACCCTGACAAAGAAGTTTGGGCGATTGTTGGAGATGGTAGTTGCGGATACCACATCACGGAATACGACACACTCAAAAGGCACAACGTAAGTTCTACCCCATAAATTAGGCCTCATTTTTGTAATCGAGTCTTGGCCTATTCCTAGATCCATATTGTGACTGTAGCGGGAAATGATGGGCAGTGGAGAGAAATCGGGAGAAAGCAAGAAGAACTTTACAACAACAATACATCTTGCATCCTTGAAGTAAATCTGGATTATAAAATCCTTCTGTTTTCCATGAACTTATCTGTTTGCCTCCCCCTTTTTAGTTCTCAAGATATGACCAAGTTGCAAGCGTTTTTGGAGCCAAGGGCTACCTGATTGATGAAAAAAATGAAAGCGATCTTCAAAAAGTCATGGAAACTGCTTCTTCCGACGTGGAGCAGAGAAGCGTATTCATAAATGCTTTCATGGGACTCACGGACTTACGACACGGGTACATATAAATTTTTGAAATCGTTTCTATTATAGACAAACATTTCGAAATTCAGTAATCGCTTATCTTGCTTTAACCAGTTAGGCCTTGCGTCTTTTTTTCTCATGGAATAGTAATTCGAATTATGAAGAATAAATACATCTGATTTTTTCCTGTTCTTCAGTCATAATAAATTCTAAACATCCTGAGGAGTTCTGGGGAAGTAAAAATAAGATCGCTTTAAATTTTAAAAATTCTTTCTTGATTCCTCACCACAGAAGAATTCCTAGAATTTTAAGCCTCTATAAAACCCGTACCCAAAAACACCTCTGCTCCTTGAACGTTATTAGAATCTACCCCTAGCGTCCATGAACCCCGTAAACCCAACGTTTTCTTCCTTTTTAATATGAGCACTATTAAGGTCAACATGTTTTTTTGTTTTTTAAGCTCACCATTCCCATTTCATCAAGGACAAAGACTACAAAGGGAACAAAATAAGACAAAAGATTTTACTTCTTTAGCTGGTGGTCTTTTAGGTACTTCTGCACCGCACCTGGAGCTATATGAAAATCCAAAGGCTGATAAGACAGGGGGGAGGGGGAGGTGGTAGGAATTTGAAGAAACAGAGATTTGCAAAATTCCTTTGCAGCAACTAAAGAATTCGCAGAATGAATGAACCCTTTACTTTCGTATTTCCCGAACTCCATTTATTGCAACCTTCTTCAGTGTTGAAAAGCTGAAAGCCTTAAGCTTGGGAAATTACCTGGTTTAAAAAAATCCCTGAATAGGAAATGGACTGGAGCAAACAAAATTGCACACTTCACAAAGAAAGGAAAAAAATAAAAATAAAAAAATCTACAAACATGGAACATAAGCTTCAAAAATTTAACCCAAGAATTAAATGCTTCGGACTGTGTAGCACCCTTAAATCTTTACACTTATCTAACTTGGATTAGAAAGTTTAAAAAAACGGATCCTGAAAGCTAACTTAATTATTTTTATTAACATGCTACAGGCAACGCTCAATCGCTTCAGAAATCCTGAGTGGTAAAAACATTATCCATTTCTCAGTTCATTATTAAAGCGGAAACACCATTTTTTTTTTTTTTACTTTTATTAAAAAATTTCTGCTTCCCCAGAAATCGAAAAATTCAAAATATAAAACCGAATGCCATGAACGAAAGAAACTTAGCTTGAGCGTTTTTAGAAAGGAGAAAGAATTAAAAGGGAGCTTATTCCTGTATACTTTAATTAAAAAATATAATTTCCCCAAGGTTACTTTCAAATCTCCATTGTACAGAAAGTACTCTCACTCCTCCGCCATCTTAAAGACACCTTGAATAGAGTTAAAATTACTGTGTGGTTCAAAGATCAAATTCCATTTGTGGAAAACAATAGCTACTCTCGTGACTGCCTTTGCGGTGAAGTATTTCGACGTCACTGATGATTTCATAAGATGCGAGGATGAGTGTAGAGTGTGACGTCTACTTTGAGTTCTGGGAATCCCCCACAATCACTTTATTTTCTAGGCCACCACGAAATCCTTTTTTTGCAAGCTCTTCTTCCATACCTTTTTCCGTCTGCCAAAATCTTGCAGCTGCCTATCCATTCCCATTTTACATTTGAGTGTTTCGTGGAAATCGAGGATTTTTGGCAAACTAAACTCCCCTACTTCCTCTCCCCGTTTACATTTTTTTCTTGGTAGAGAGAGCCAATCCGAGGAGAGAGAAATGACGTGTTCGTAAACTCACTTTACATGAAAAAAAAACCACTTGTGTTGTCTCCCTGTCGTCTCTATGACTCATATAATAAACCCCCACCCTCTCTTTTTACATTCACTCAACAACTTGATTTCCTAAGGAAAGGAACCCATTCGTACCCAAAGTACTCTCCTGGAAGGATATCACAACGAAGGTCACACGGGTCACCAACTCCATACAGCTAACTCAGTCAAATCGTCGTTTGCAGGTAAGGCAATTGAAAGCGTAACTTTAGGTTCGGGAAGTTTACCTGTTTTCAGTCACGGTTATACGCTGCAAAGTTACTCTCAGCGCTAGCGCTTCCTTGTCAGTTAAGCACAGTTGTGTCGCTGAAATTGAGGAGCGAGTTTGAATGGGACCCATTTGAGCTTGTCTCACCTGTGACGCTAAAGCGTGTCCTTTGTGCTGGGAAGGTTATCTCTTTCCTGCTAATTGGCTGATACGCTGTCGTGTCGTGTGACTACTGCTTTGATATATACTCAAAGAGATGTTGCTGCCCTGGGTCGCTCATTCCTGATCGTGAAAATTGTGAATTGATGTAGTGATCAGGTCGGGTTGATTGAGACGCCACAGCTGATTTGAGACACTGAATGAAATAGGTTTGGGATTAGAGTCTGAGACTAATTTGTTTTGTTTTTGATTGTTTTCCAGAACCCAGTAAAAATTGATCAGTCAGGCTTTGGGATCTTGTCCAGAGGAGGAATGGAATCCTCGATTTATAATAATCCAACAATGCAACTAAAGCGTAAGATGACGCTCGACTTGGATACAAGTATAATCAAGAAGACAAAATCCTCATTACATACCCCAAGTGAATTACTACAGTCACCAGATCTTCAGATGCTTGGAATCGGCTCACCTGAAATGGAAAAGTTTATCCTTCAGCAACAGAACCTCCCAACACCGAACCTAACGAATGTATTCTTCCCGAAATCTATTACGGAAGAGCAGGAAGTCTATGTCAAAGGATTCTCAGATGCACTGGATCGACTTAAGCAACAGAACCAACTCAATACCTTCCACACCAACAACAATAATAATAATAGCACAAGTAATTACAAGTATGAGCCATCGACAGCATCCTCCTCAGGATCAGCTGAGGACCACTCCCTTCTGTCCGATGATGACGGGACATCAAATTCTTACTCTGAGCCCTCAGAGCATAACAGTACCGTGCCCTCCGCCCCTATCAATATGGAAAACCAAGAGAAAATTAAATTGGAACGGAAGAGGCAGAGGAATCGAGTCGCAGCTTCAAAGTGCCGGAAGAGGAAGTTGGAGAAAATCAGTAAACTAGAGGAGAAAGTTAACCAGTTGAAAAGAGAAAATGGAGACTTGTCAGGTGTTATGAACAAATTGAGGGAACATGTAGCCTCACTCAAGGAACAAATTATGAAGCACGTTGACAGTGGTTGTAATATCATGGTCCAGGTAGGAGGAGGCGGTAGTCAACCAGCCAATGGATTCCCCTAACTAAGTACTAACTAAAACTTACTCATGTGATTCTCACGAGTGTCCTTTCCTCCTTTTGTTTTGCTTTAAGAAATTCAAAGTTTATTTATACTATGACGAAGACGAAGTCTAATAACGCTAAGGAACCCATTCCATGCCGAGTATAAGCTCAAATTTTTTTTCCAAAGAACAACTTAAGATGCCTAAATTTTTTGCAGTTTGCAATAATAAGTGATGACTTGAAATTTTCTTATTCTTAATAATATATGCAAAAACTATAGTCAAATTAAGTCAAGTTTTGTCTTTCTTCTTGTGCTTATGAGAATTTATACTAGTTTAGTGGAATTTAATTAACTATAAGGTCTAAAACTAGAGAGAAACCTTTGCTGCAATATACATTTACTATATTTCTAAAATAAACCATTTAAATTCTAAAGAAGTTTGGAAGCAGGCTACATAGCTGAATTGTTATTCATCATTGTTTTTTACTTGTAAATTTTAGGATGTTGTGGTGGTGGAGCTGGTGGTTACAAGTGGGATTGAGGATTGACGTCAGACGTCATTCACGCGTGGAGATTAGATTAGAAATTAGTTCATTAGATTTATCTGGAAAACAAGGCTTAGTTAACTTGATTCTGCGAAATGACCCAAGTCCCTAAATGTGTAATCATGTGATTCTCCCAGTACTTCCGCTCCTCCGCCATGTCTGTCAATCCATACTGTAGAGAATCCATATTTCTTCGCACCTGCGCAGTCCCAACTATTACTGGATACGAATAGGATTTGCTCCGGTGGGGTCTTCACGGATTTAGCTAGTAGGTCATAGACGACGGGGCTCGGTTTAAATAATTTGACCTTGTCTACGCTTATGGTCGCGTTTTTAAAGAACTCACTCAATCCACTATTTTCTAGAACCTTTTCCAGCATGTATGGACTTCCATTGGAGAGGATGTAGAGATTAGGATGAGTCAGTTGGATTTCCTTGAGAGCTGCCTTAACTTCCGGAAAAGGTTCCAAATGAAGCCATGAGTCTAGCAGATGGGCTTCAGATTCAGAGTCCAATGACATCCCATAAAAGTCCAGCGTGTACTTAAGGGCGTCTTTAGTAATTTCCCAAAAGTTCACATATTTTGATACTCCCATTCCAGTCCTTAGCCAGGAATAATTTATTTGCTTTTGACGCCATAGGGATGTTAAGTCAGGTGGAAGATTCAAAACAGACGCACGAGCAGAAGGGACTGACACGACGTCAAGAAGCGTTCCATAGGCATCAAATCCAATCACATCGTACTTGTTTTTGTCCAGCCTAATAATAATTAAAGTTAATGTAAAGTGCGTAAACTGTGTTTCTTGTCTGGCTACGTGCGCCCGTCCGAGCAGCATTTTCAAGAAGCGTTCCATAGGCATCAAATCCAATCACATCGTACTTGTTTTTGTCCAGCCTAATAATAATTAAAGTTAATGTAAAGTGCGTAAACTGTGTTTCTTGTCTGGCTACGTGCGACCGTCTGAGCAGCATTTACCGAAAAAAAACTCAGCCACGAATTGAGTAAAACCGCAGCGATTTTGGCAGGGGGGAATCAAGGTCAAAGAACCTTCGGGGGAAATGACCTTCGCTCTCTGTTTTAATCTCATTTTGCTGCAGTTGAACTCGTCGATGGAGGAAAAGTACACCTGAATTAGCTCTAGGGGTATCAAGCTAGCGGTAACATAATTTCGCCTTTAACAATTTCTGCCATAAGTTTAGCGCGGGTCAGCGGTTTTCGGAATTTTTTTGTGACGCTAAGACTAAGAGATTGTCAACGAACGCACCCACCGTAGGCTATAGGATGTGTCCCCTGTTTCTTCGAATTTTTCCAAAATATGCTCCTCGTTCAAAATTTTTAGTATTCGAATGATAATGCTCGAAGTTGTCCGAACGCAACTTGGACAGTGCTGAATTATCCGCTCGTTATTATGGTTGACTCGTTTTATGGTGATGTTATCATTGCAGATCAGTAATCCAGGTCTTGGGGGTTGGAGAAAAAAATAGCGAAGCGAAATTCACTTTGTTTCTTTCATTTTTCTTTAAGTTTCAGCTCACTATACTATACATTTTACGTTTCCGAAATATCAAAAGTTTGAATCGCAAAATGAGAAAAGTGCTCGGATTATTTCATTGTTCGGAACCAAGGAAGCAGCGGAATAACTTCAACGACTCAGCGCTGCATGTTTTCGAAAGGTCAACGTTCACTCGCTCCAGAACGAATTTTTTTGTTGTGTTGGAATTTGTTCATTCTATTGTTGGAATCCGGTGTAAAACGTTGTAAGATTTATTTTCAGATTTTGCATTCACGGTTTTTGAGTGATTCCTGCTGTCCTTGCTGATTTGAATTGCAAGTAACTGAAATAGGAGACACATTTTCACAATTTTTGTAAAACCTGGCTGATTTGTTTGACTTCAGGTTCCTGTTCCGATCAAGATGAATTCTTGCCAAAGGGGACTACACATTTCCACAGCCGCAATCTTTTTTTCCTTGGTTCTTCTGGTCAATGGATCCAGCCCCCCCTCCCCCCCCCCCCCAGATCCTAGTGCCCCTTTTAAGATGGCTTGCGAACTTCTGAAAGCAAAGAGCATCAAACCAGCAGATTTTACTTTCGAGGGTGTAGGAGAACCATTAGCTAATCCTGAGTTCCTTAAACTTCAACCCTTTTAACGTAAAATCTTGACGAAATATTGTCAAGGTGGAAAGATCACGTGCGATGACAAGTACTTCAAAGGCACTGAAAAATGCGTCAAGGAAGCTGGGCAAGACCTAGAAAAACTCAACAAGTGTGACTCGACCAGGGCCTTCCAATTTCATTCGACAATTACCTTTTTCCTGGCCGTTGTGATTGCTGGTATTCGTACTATTCCGAATATTTTAAACTAAAACTGTTGAATTAAACCAATGCTCCCTCATACATGAAAATTTTTGACCGTGGCAGCTGAATACAAAATTCAAATATCAAGTCGCTCTCCAATCCAACTGTTAAATGCCAATGACCCATACCAAATTCATCTTCGCTTTGTTCAGTTCAGTCACTGATGCAAGCTGCGAAAAAGCTACAGACTTTCTTTTTGAAATTCTCTTCATACCCAAAGCAAGTTCATAATGCTCACCAAAATGATTGATTGATTGAAAATAAATGATTTTTCCTACTGCAGTCCTTCGGAATGTAACTCCCTCTCATTTGTGCCATACGAGTGGCGGCTGTGATACGCCATTAATTTCCACAAGCGCGCTGATGCTGGCGCATACTCGTGCTTCTGTCCACTCCTAATAATGATNACTCCCTCTCATTTGTGCCATACGAGTGGCGGCTGTGATACGCCATTAATTTCCACAAGCGCGCTGATGCTGGCGCATACTCGTGCTTCTGTCCACTCCTAATAATGATTAAAGTTAGTAGGAAGTTTGTAAACCGTGCTTATTCTTTCGCTGTGCTCATCCGATTGAAAATAATCACTAGAAAAAAGTTTGCCACGAAATGAGTAAAACCGTAGCGATTTTTGTAGGGGTGAATGACCTTTGCTCTCTGGTTTTTCTCACTTTTCTGCAGTATAGGACTCGTCCATGGTTGCACCTAAAGCTCTAGGAAAGTCAAGCTAGCGATAAAAATATTTC
This sequence comes from Brachystomella parvula, assembly GCA_019776545.1. Lineage (NCBI taxonomy): Eukaryota > Metazoa > Arthropoda > Collembola > Poduromorpha > Brachystomellidae > Brachystomella > Brachystomella parvula. The sequence continues at coordinate 4,786 of JABASM010001357.1, read as the reverse complement.
CCCTTTTATTTGGGCACTATTCGAGACTAATTAGAGATCGGGAGCGGCTTCACCCAAGCCAGCCAATAAACACAGTTGAACAACTGTGTTGGCTTCGACCAAAGAATTTTCGAAAACAATAATGTTCCTCGTTCAAAATTTTTATTATTTGAACGATAATGAATTACAGTGTGAAAACTTTAGACATGGAATTTGGGAAGGGGAAGGCAAGGGGTTTCGCCTATACCAAATTCCATGTCTAAAGTTTTCACACTGTATGTGCTATTTGCTATGGTTGACTTGGGTTGTGATGCTATCATTGCGGATTATATTCGCGGATGAGTAAATCCAGGTGAACTTGGGAGTTGTAGAAAAAAAACAGCGAACCGAAATATGTATACTTCCTTTCCTTTCGTTTTTCTAATAAGCTTCAACTCACTACTATAAATGCGTTTCCAAAAAATAAAACATAATCGTAAGATGAAAAAAAATGCTGTCAATATTTTGTTCAGAGCCAAGGGAACCAAGCCGCGGAATAACATAACTGGCTGAGCGTTGCAAGTTTTCGGAAGATCAACGCTCGCTGTGTGTTGGAATTGCCCCCCCCCCCCCTCCTGTTGCTGGAATCCAGTGTTAAACGTTGTTAGCTTTCTTTTTAGACTTTGCATTTGCTGTTTTCGAGTGATTCCTGGAGTTCATTTGAATTGCAAGTAATTGAAGTAGGAGCTGCATTATCACTATTTCTATTTTTATCAAATCTCCTTGGTTTGTTGACTTCAGGTTCCTGTTGCCAGGATGAGTTGGTGTCAATGGGGATTCAAAATTTCCGAAGCCATCATCTTTTTGTCCTTAGTTCCTCTAATCACTGGATCGGCTTCTCCCGAAGAATTCAAAAAGGTTTGCGAACTGCTGAAAGAAAAGAACATCGAGCCCACGGATTTTACTTTCGACGGTCTAGGTCTAGACCCCTCAAATCCTATTGTCGACTTCCCTCAAGAAACTAAAGCACAATTCGAGCAGGTCTACCGTCAAATGTTGACGCAATGTTGTAGAGATGGAAAGAACGCATGTAACGATGACTACTTCAAACAGACTGCGGAATGCGCCGGAGAAGCCAACCGCCGACCGGAAAGTTTGCACAGAACTAGGCTCAGGAAATTGTGCGAATTTCGACAAAATCCTTACCTGTCATTAGGCAGAAAAAAGTAGGTACAGCGGTGTCTGCTGGAAATAAATCCACTCCGCCACCCACCTCCACGGAAAAAATTCTGTAGGCAATTTGCGGACGCAAAAAAGAGTTCACTCTCTCTACTACCTCCTATCACTGTTTTTTTCGCTTCCTATATTATATACCAGTGGTCGAGCCGGAATAAGTTGGATATTAGTTTTCGACCGAACGCATTAACCTTTGGGCCACAAGGCCATTGGTGGCTGAGGGAAGTCAAACTCCGGTCTTGCTCAGAAAAACTCGACGTGAGTAAAGTTTGTTCGCTTCTCTGAAACTGGTGCATTCATTAGGGAGTTTGACAGAAAGCCGGAAAACGCGGGACAATCTCAGCGTGGACGTTTTTTTTAAAGTCTCCATTTCCTTCCGAATACCTGTAGAGGATGACTGAAGTTAAGGTCATTGACCCGTGAAAAATGAAAAATTGAATCAGGAGAATAGGAAAGTAGGAAGGTGCGCTCATTGATCTTGGCCTAAAAATTAAAGTAGTGGAAAAGCAAGGTGGACAGAAAGCGCAAAAGTAAACATTGTTGAACTCTACTACTATTAAAGGTCAATTTCCGTTTCTCCTTTCTCAGCTTTCCTTGTCCTCAGCCTCCTTTAGTCCGGTTTATAAATGCAAAACGCAAGACTTGAAATCGCCAGCTCAAGCCTACGGGACGAACGAAATGAACGATTAGGTGATGCAGACTGCTGCCTGCACAGTAGTTCTAATGCAGACCAAAATAAGTAGAACAAATAAATAAAAAGTAGCGAGAACAGAATTTCTTCCTGCAAAACAATGGTGTGCCTAATTTTTTCTGATGCGGATTGGTAAGGCGTAAATGAGAAAGGAACCCTTTTGTTCGCAGTTTGAGCCGCGATTCTGCAGGCTTCTAAAGAAAAATCTGAAAAACTCAGTTTCCATGCGCAGCTCTGCACAAACTTTCCGGTCGGGTAACGCTAAGAAAGATTTAGAGGAGATTGGCGAAGTGTGAATCGAACAGAGCCTTCCAATTTAAGACGACAGCTACCGTCTTCGTGGCCGTTATCATTTCTGGTCTTCTTCTCATTCCAAATATTTTAAATCAAAACTGATGCATCTAACCTCATACATCGAGAATTTCGGTCCCTAGCCTAGCAGCTGAATACAAAATTCAGTGTTAAATGCCAAAAACCCATACCGAATCGATCTTTGCTCGGTTCAGACAGTACCTGATGCAGGCTGCCAAAAAGATACAGACTTTCTTTTTAGAATTCTGTTGCTACCCCAGACAAGCTCATTATGTTCACAAAAATTATTGATTCATTGAAATAAATGATTTTCCTTAATGTAATCCTTCGGAACGTTCTCACCCATTTATTTCATACCAGTGGTGGCGGCTGTGGTACGCCATGAATATCCGCTAGCGTGCTGATGCTGGCAGATTAGAAGGACAGCGTGCGTGTCCGCGTTGATTGCTAAAATCGTCTTGCTAAAAACAAATTGGGAATACGGGATTTTTGAATTTTGAAAAAGTTGAAAGTTTTCTCGGGCACTATTTCGGTCGACACGCTGTATGCCTCCCCTGCTTCACTTTCTCATGGACATGGCAAGGGCTTTGGTTACTAGTGCTGCACAAGTCTCTTTCTCAGGATCTTTTTTCGCGTGTAATCCCTTAAGGGAAGAAGGCCTAGCCTTGACAATGTACAAAGGGCAGTCGAATAGTAACAGTGTTGGCAGGCGCAACTTTCAGAAGGCGCAGGAACAATAATTTGACTTAATTTTCTTAAAGTTGCTTTTATTTTCTCTAAAAATGGACAAAGAAGTACTGTGAAAACTAAATGTGGCTGGCATTCACCACTCTAAAGGTAGAATTATACTATTCTTCTTCCACCTACATGTATTGCATGTTTTACTATCTATCTGAAAACTCTTCAGCGCTTGAATTGGGTTTTAGCTTGCTTGCGGGTTTTAGTGCTGACCGCTTCAAAAAGATCCGTTATTAGGCGTTGGAGCTCTTTTTGATTAAACTTGGCTTCTTCAGAAGTGGATTTGATTTCCGCCATTGCTGCTTCAGTGAAATACTTGTCTTTGAGATGAATAGGGCAGCAGCGATTATTTGCTGGAATATGAATTCCTTTGGCCAAGAGAACTTGCAGTGCTGCCGTGCGTGGAATTCTAGACCTTCCACTTTTGAGCCCACACAGGAAGCATTTCTTCTCAGTTGATTTGCAAGATTTCAGTTTTAGAATTACATGGTGACTGGAAGTAATAGAGACTGTTGAGGAGCGACGCGCGGTGCTTTTACCAGCAAACGCAGATGGAAGGTAGTAATTTAAGCTGGTAGGACCAGCTGAGCTGCAGTGGGGCATTGGCTCGTCCGGCTTAGGAGCTTGAGAGGGTGACTTAGAAGATGGTGCAAGTGTTCCCCAAGCCTCACCCAATGATTGGTTGGGAAAGAATCCAGAAACCTTGGCAACTGCTTCAGTAAGCGCCAGACGCGAATTCTCCAAATTCTCCTCTTCTGAAATAAAACAGAACATGTCAGAGCTTATCTTATGGAACTGACAAGAGTTTCAACTCATTGCCCGTGCCTGTGCAGGGTCGAGTTTCGGTTTTCTCGAGACTGCTGTCATCAGTAAAGACTTCAAAGTTAGTCTCCGCGCTTTCCTCGGTCGCTAACTCTACTGCAGGAGCATCAACACTTATTTCCTCAACTGCCGACTCTTCGGGTTCGGATCCAGCCGGTTGAAATTCCGCCTGTTCAACTTTCAGCTCATCAGTTTCCATTTTAATTTTTGCAGACTCAACTTGGATATTGATACCATGTGAGCGCTGGTCCATTGGTCCCGTGGTTGCTGAGTTCAAGCTTGAATCTGTAAAAATCATACGCTCAAGTCTCGGTTTCCCTACTTGTTCCTGCTGTTCCTGCGGGTTCGTTAACTAGGAAATAAGTATTACCTCGATTCCGATTATCCGAGAGGAATTTGTTTCCTCCCTGACTCAGATTTTTCTTGTGGAGATTTCCAGCAGATGTCGATGTGTGAACTTTTAAGCTGCACTTGTGGCAGACTACATCTTCCTGCTTAGCTTCCAATGGTTGGGAAGCCAAATACAGGGGCCAGAGTGCAGCTGCAGAAACTCTAGCGGGGTATTTTTCGGCTAGCTGTTCTTTGGCACAACCGGAGCAGTTCCAGTGCGGCATGTCCAATACCTTGTTGTTAATCAATATTCTCTTTAAACACCGAAAACTGAATGAACAGAACAAACTTAAGGCTTAAACACCCTGGATTTTTCGAGGTGACTTTTCTTCTGAGGAAACCAGACAGACTACTGGAGGAAACCAAGAAGGATTTGAGAGAGAGAAATAAATAAATAAAAATTGTTCATCGTTGCCATACCCCCATAAGATAAGAGCTTTTTCAGCTAATAAAAATGCCCCCCGCCCATTTTAAAAACTAACTTGAAAATTTCGTTGAGACAAGCCAAGGTCACCATTTTATAAGACTTTGGAGAAGAAATTTTACAATTTTCGGATTTCTTAGAACGAATCTCAGGAAGCAGAGCGAGTAAACAAAAGCTGGATCTGATACCTCAGATCCCTGATATTTTCTTGTTTT
>JABASM010001356.1:1205-15070 GCA_019776545.1 Brachystomella parvula | reverse complement strand
AGATCCTCCAAACTGCCGGGCCTGTGCATCAGGCCATGAATGTGCCAAAAGTGATCAGACTTGCGTTAAAGGAAGGTGCGTCCATTCTTGCACAACGCTTCACTGTACGAGCAACGCAGTTTGCGTAGTTGAAAATGATGCTCCAACTTGCAAGTGCCTCAAGGGTAAGGATTCATTATGGAAATCAATCTATAAGAATGCAGCTTCCTATTTTTTTTTTGTTACAAAAGGTTACGAAGGAGACGGGCTCACTTCTTGTGCAAAGATCAAGGCCCCTGAGAATCTGCCTGAGTGTCGGAACGACACACAGTGCGCAGAATCGGAAAGCTGCATAAGCATGCGGTGTCAGTCTCCCTGCATGGGAACATGTGGCCATGGAGCTGAGTGCATCAGTAAGTACTCTAACGACTTTAATAAAAAAAAATAAAACCCAAATACTGAAATTTTGTACCTCTTGCTCTTTCCCAGTTAAAAATCACGTCCCGTCCTGCTACTGCCCAAGCGGCTGGACAGGAGATCCGTATTACTAGTAAGCCAAAAAACGCTTTTGGACTAATGAAAGCCCACATTTACCCTATCTTTTTCTTTACAGTTGCTCAAAAATGCCTCCGAGACCGCCATGTAAGCTTATTTTAATGTTCTCAGCTTGAAATTTCAATTAAAAATTCTGGAAATTAATTTTTTGACTCCGCAAACCGTTCCAGTTGAAGGAGACGAGTGTGAGTCTGACGAGGACTGTCCAGATGACATGAGTTGTGGCCTCCATAAAAACTGTGTCAGCCCATGCAACCACGTCTGTGCTATGCATACTGGAGCCAAGTGTGAGGCCAAGCGGCACCGAGCCACCTGCTGGTGTCCAAATGTTGGCCAGCCTTGGAAACGATGTTTTAGCAGCGACGAGCAGGCAAACGCTACTATTGGACACGCAGGTTAAAAATTTACTATAAAACCAAGCTGAAATCATAATTTTCTTTATTGGTTATAATAGGGACTTTCCGATTGAAGGCTTTTTTTAAATCGGCTTAAGAATTTGGCTCAAGAGGCCATAGGGTTTTTTGTTAAAACTCATGCATTTTCTTGGCATCCTGAGCCAAACCCTCAAGCCGATTTAAAACAGCCTTCTATCGAAAAGTCCCTAATTTGAAAAAAATTACAGGCCCTTACAGTTTAGTGAATCGGAAACAGATTACGCCATGCAATCCCAGCCGTGAGTCAGACCAGAAAAATAATACATGATGTTTTGAAAACCCGTTTTAAATCCTCTAATTTTTAGCCTGTGGAACAATGGCATCCTGTCACATTAGTAGGCAGAGAGCCGTTTGCCACTGTCTACCCGGTATGAAAATTAGTATTTATTTCAAGGATTTTGATTTTTAACTTGACTTCCTTGACATTCTCAGGGTATAACGGAATTCCCCCAGCCTGTACACCGAAATGCTTTCGGGACCACGACTGTCCAGACAATCAAGCTTGTACACATGGCGTCTGTTCCGAACCGTGTCACTCAATGTGCTCTAGAAATGAGTACACATTTTGTGCAACAATTAATCATAAGCCGACCTGTGTCGACGCTACCAATACGAATTTGCTTCTCAGGCTTGCGCCTGGATATTCCAAAAATTAATTTAATCTGAAGAGCTAAAACATAGTTTTAAATTTTCTATGGCAGGATTACTAATTTTATTGAATAAAATTAATTAACAAAAAAATGATGCGATGGATGACTCGTATACAATTCCTGGTTTCTTTTTCGCAAATAACTCAAGTATAAAATTCACTTTGAATTCGGATGTAAAAAGTATTCGAGTTTAAGGATACGGGCTCATCGTTCACTATTACAAAAAATGATTTTCCCGTGCCGGGAATCGAACCCGGGCCTGCTGGGTGAGAGCCAGCTATCCTAGCCACTAGACCACACGGGAATTGGTTAGACGGACTGGACAAAAACCCTATAATTAAATCATTTAACATGGACAAATGCCAAAAAATAGGGAGTTATGGTTTGCTGTTTGTAAATAAATTTCTACAGCTTGCGATGACCGATTTTTAGGCAAAAGCTTGAATTTTGGTGCCCCTGAGCTAGAGCGTTTCTACCCGGTTCACCAGAATTGCACACCCAGCGAGCATAAAATGAAAAATGCTTACTACTTAGGTACAATCAAATATAAATTCAGTGATAATTCACTTGTCCCTTAATTATCTCCTTTTATTCATACCTCATGTTCCCCATTACGGCGTCTCAATTGTTTTTCCTGGAATCAAGTCTGTGGAAGTTTTTTGTTGAAAAACAATGTTTATATTTATTTATTTAGGAAAGATAGCATTGTCTAAAATTCAGAGCCATCTCTTGCTTATCCCACACAAGCCTAGGAAATTGAGAACAAAATCAAAAACTCACTTCAAGAAAGTTGAAAACTCCTCCTAATTTTTTAGGTTAACAAAATTATTCACCTTATACTTTTACTTAATTAATTCAGCTCAAGTTAACACTTTCTTAAGAAGATACGACTCTCTCCCGTTCCTGAATTCCGGATCAACAGAAGCGCTTGCTAAATCTTGACAAGGTAAGTCTGTAAATAAAAGACAATGACATTTTAATTAGTAACTTTTCTTACATTTACTAATCTAATGTCAGGTAAAGAGGATGATGACTCAGTTTTCTCAGATCTCGATAACTCAATCAGTACACGTCACATCCCCAGTTTCTTTCAATAGGCCGATATTCCTGATTGATAATGAGCCGATTTCAATTATAGAAAGTCGATAGATCTGACAAAGAAAAACGGTAAACAGGGTTAGGAGATTGGATCCGGGTAGTGGGCGTGATTTCCCTTTCATCAAGCATTTGACCCCGAACTTTCAGATTATTTGATTAATGATGTAGAGAATTTAGAGCTTTAGAACAAGGATGAAGAAGAAAAAGTTTTCTCTTATGGAGAAAGCTTTCTCCGTCTCCTCCATTCCTTGCTTTCTCTCAACGGCTCAGCTGCTGCGTCTGCTTTCTTCATCTAAAACTCTTTTAAAGCGAGTCCTTATTTTCTTTTTTCTTTACCAATTCACAGGAACCAGATCAAGGAGAGTGAGGAGTTGAAATCGAGTGGAGTAATTTTACGAAGGATCGTTCTCTGTCTGAAGCGCCGACGTATCTGAATTCGGGTTGGGCTCCTCTCTGCATTAGGTGAAAGGAAACTACCCTACGCTTTCTCCACTCTTCTTTCTCCTGAGTGGGGCGGAGGACTTGCCTTCAGGAAAAAATCAAAGTATCTGCAGTAAGATTTGACGGCGACGAAGTTCTCCTCTCAGTTCCTTCCTTACTTCCTATCCTACGTGGGAAGTTCCTTTAAAAATTAAGATTTAATTCTAGAGATAAAAAAAAAATGGCGTTCTCAGGGCTTCGGAAGCAGATTAATAAAGCTAATCAGGTAAGCCACTCGGGACCTTGACTCAAGGAACGAAGAAATCCAAGGATTATTTTTATTTTTCCTATAAATTATTAATTAATTATTTCCTGTAGTATATGAATGAGAAAATTGGCGGGGCTGAAGGGACAAAGCTAGACGATGATTTTGTGGAAATGGAGAAAGTGAGTGAATTAATTATATTCGTGAGTCCATGGCTATGCAGGGAGATATTGACCTATATTTCACTGTCTTCAATAGAGGACTGACATTACTTACGAGTTGGTTGATGAGCTCCAACTCAAAACAAAAGAGTACTTACAACCAAATCCAACAGCAAGAGCCAAGATGGCAGCAGTCAAAGGGATATCTAAACTCAGTGGTCAGGCGAAGGCTTCCACTTATCCACAGCCTGAAGGTGTCCTTGGTGAATGTATGGCAACCTACGGAAGGAAATTGGGGGAAGACAATATTTTTGGTAAAAATTGCATAATCTCTGGTAGTTTCCCTTAGGGTTGAAATTAATTTATGGCATTTTGATCCATTTAGCCCAAGCCCTGTTGGAGGCTGGCGAAAGTTTGAAGCAGATGGCGGATATCAAGTACTCTTTAGATGATAATGTGAAACAGAACTTTTTGGAACCTCTTCATCATTTGCAGACCAAAGATTTGAAGGAAGTCATGGTGAGTATAAATTAATTATTAGGTTTATGGGTTTTTTGTATAAGTAAAGTACTTGAATTTACTTTTCATAGCATCACAGGAAGAAGCTCCAAGGTCGTCGACTAGATTTCGATTGTAAGAAAAGGAAGCAATCAAAAGGTACGGGTAAGCGCAAGATACAACTTACTTTTCTTAACTTTCTTTCCCAACATCACAAGTTACACCTACGGAATCACACCTCACAGAACAAGAACAAGTTGACCCATGACCTCTGTTTTTTGAGCCAGAAGCTGCTCTGTGGCTTTTGGCGGAAATATGCGGGGTGAACACAGTTTTAAGGATTTTTATCTTTTTACTACCAACATCTGCGGAGTGAGAAGGCTGGAATGTAAAGCTATCAGCTTGGCTTTCTTTTCCATAATAGCAGATCTCTGATATTTTCTGCATGCGAACATTTTCTTTTTAGTTATTGCATGTACATTATTAACTTGAGTTGTCTTTAACTAACTTAAGCTTCGCCGAAAAATCCTCCTGGAAGTCCGTTTCCAAGTCCTACTCATTTTTCTGGGAGGTCAGGATCAGGGTCAAACGGTAAAAAAGAACTCATTCAATCTTATAGTTTGCTTTCTGTATGGGGATTTCGGTTTGGTAAAATCTACTCTTTGCTCTTAATTGATTTTTCATTCATTCTATTTTTAGTGCTTGAAGAGGGGGGCGTAGGTGTAGAGTGCTTTCTTCTAGCACCCCTTTTACTTTCTTTTTTGAAAACCAGGATTTTAAGCTTTGCGCTGCTTACGTTCCTTAAATTTTGTGTAGATCACATCATACACTTCAGTTAGAAAATTATTCTCTAAAAATTAGTTATAAACAGTTACTGATTATTTTATTATATTTGTTTTTTGTTTTGTTTTTTTATGTTTGGTTATATTACTTCCTTCGTTCCTGCCTTGGTATACGAATCAAATTATGTAAATTTGAAATGAATTCCCTCCTGATACTGCGGATTGGTCAATCATAATCTGGAATCAGGGTCTCACGTTTCAGATGACGAGATTAAATTGGCTGAGGACAAGTTTGCCGAGAGTCTTCATCTCGCTCAGATGGGAATGCATAATTTAATTGAGAATGATGTGAGTTAGAGTACTCAATATTCATTAGTTACGTGCTTCGTGCTGGGGAGTGAATTTCTTATTTTGTGGTTGCAGGTGGAACAAGTGTCACAACTGTCAACTTTTGCGGATTGCCTCTATGATTACCATAGGCAATGTTCTGAAATTTTGAAGAATTTGTGCGAGACTTTGGAAGAGAAGTAAGTGTACACCAGGAGTGTTATCACAGTACGTACGGCCTGGATACTTTTACAGTATGATTTTTTAATTTTCAGAAAACAAGAGGCAGCTAGTCGTCCGAAAAAGGAATTCAATCCAAAAACTCTCCATGATTTACAACTACACTTGGATTCGAATGACGGATTGAACCATCATGCCAGCGACAGTTTAAATGGTAGTAATCGAATCGGTGGTCCACCACCGCCATACTTCCCTCCTGCACCTGCTCAACCTTACCAAGGCATGTTTGTTTTTGTTTTGTTTTGTTATCTGTAGCTTTATTCATTAGTAATGTTGAAATCTTATTTTGAGTACTAGGCATTGAATATGACTAGCTATTTTTAAGACGGATTCCGCATTTACGTTTCCTTCTGTATTCGGAGGCTCGGAATTTTTCATGTTCTCTAGTTTCTATTTTTGCTAAATTAGTTTACCTCAGACGACTCCCGGTCTCGACTTTGATTTTGCATCTATAGAACTAGGATTTTTGTTGTTGGTTGCCATTAGCATGAAATTGAATTTCTGAACCGAATTTCCCAATTTAGTATTTGGGTTTTTTTTTGTTAAGATTTATCGTTTTGCATTGAAATCCTTACTTCCTATTGCTCCAAATTCCAAAAAGCATTCCTATAAATTCACTTGAGGGAAAATTGTACCTAGGGACAACTCCCACTCGGTCTCCCATGGCTTCCCCGGGACCGCATTCTCAACAGCAAGGGTGGGATCCACTATTCCCACCTGGAAACCCACCAAAATCTGAGAATGGTATAATTCTTCAATCTTCGCATGCTTTAGCAGTTCCTGAACTGTGAATTGAGATGTCTTTTAATTTTAAAATATTTTCAAACAGCCTTTTAACACAAAGTTTTTTTTATTCTTTAATTGTAGCTTCACCGTTACCATCTCCGATGAAATCGTCTCCAGCAAGATCACCTGTGTCACAAGGTCCATATTGTCAGGCACTCTATGATTTTGATCCGGAGAACCCAGGAGAACTCGGATTCAAGGTAAAGCTATTTTTTCTTCATGTTCAGATAACGTCCATTGCGTCGAAAGGGCTTTCTTCATTCAAACACAGGAGCATTTGACAAGAATGAATGGACCGGACAATAACTTTTCTGCCAAAAAAAACTGATTTTTTTTAAATTAATTTTTTATATTTTCTTTATTTAGGAAGGAGATAAAATAACACTCGTGAGTCGAATCGATGAGAACTGGTATGAAGGGAACGTGAATGGGAAGACTGGCTACTTTCCAGTCTCATACGTGCAAGTCGTTGTTCCGTTGCCACATTAAGGTCACAAAACTTCAATGATCAAAACTCGTAAAAGGGAAGAAGGTGAAAAGGGAGAGAAAATTGGATCTTGAAAAAAAATTAAAATTGGGGAACCCATTGTTACACCGAAATTAAGATTAGTCCTTGGGTTTTCGTTATCAATAGTTAAACCATAGACTCCTAGTTTAATTACTTATCATTACTGAGACTGGGTAAAGGTTGTTGAATCACGCGAGGTGGTGAGGAAGAAAACATGGAAGGATTACATGACATAACTGTTGGCTGCTAGCACTGACTACTGACTTCATTTTCTCTGAAAAAAAAAAGTTATGGATGAAAAAAGTGTAAAACTTTAGGAGAAACAAAAAAATAATATCCGAATGTCCAAAATACACTTTTTGACTAGACAATACAAGACGAATCTCTTCAGCCTAAAAAAAATCTTGTGAAGTAATTTATAATCTACTAATAATTAATTAATCATTTCGGTGTCTAAAAATAATACATGTGTCTTAAGATCTGCTGTTAATTAGACTGTCGTCCCGTCGTATTGTTGTTATCACTAAAAGAAGTTCCGGTGGTGCTTGATTAATGAGGGAGAGAGGAAGCGTGATGAAGATATGGAAACATTAGGAAAAAAAAATACTTGAGATTTTCTGGGATCGAACCGTAAAAGGATTTTTAATTTAAACTTGTAATTTTTGCTTCAGTAGAATTTAGAGCTCAATTTAGGAAGTGGAATTACTAGTCCCACATAAAACCTTAATTGCTATATATATATATATACAAAAATTCACCTATTTGAGATATTTATGTGTACTTAATTTTTAAAATCCTTGTCTCAAAATATGTAATTCCAACTAAATATTTAATTCGTTTAAGTTACAAACACGGGAAACGCGTAATATTTTGTTGGTGGTCATCCGAGCCTCTCAAAAAAAACCAATTTATCAAATTTCACATTATACAATAATTTTTTATTTACCCACTATGATTTTAAAATTATTTTATCTTAGCAGGAATTAATTATGATCCACTCAGCTTATTAGAAGTTAAAATCCGATGTCTTTTAGTATTGTAGTCCAAAATAGAATTTAAATCTTCAAAAAAAGAATTCTTAACGTGCTATGCTAGTAATTTATCGATCAGATCAAAAGAACTTGTAAACTCGCACACATCAAAAAATGTATTACTACGGATGGAGATGTAAGTGGGGCTATTCCTCACTGATCATAAACAAGGAAAAACTATTACTAATTTATGAACATTTAAAATAAAATATTAAATTCAATTTTCTCCTCTATGAGTGGATTCTGTCTCTCAAAATTATGTAACGTGGTTCTGCGATAACTATACCCCTTGACCCATCTCCTGAGTTCAAGTCGATTCTACTTGATTCCCGAATAATTCTGTACAGAACTTTTAGTTTTTGCTTACAGAACAAGCCCGATATCTGATGATTCTTATTAAATCCTCAAGCCAATTATTTCCTATTCTGTCTTTTAGTATGAGTGTTTACGACTCCTGACCAAAATGGCCAAAGTGTTACACCCACACTCCAAATATGTCATTCCCCTTGTCTAGATTTTTTAGAAATGGGACTGGTTTTTTTTTTTCTTTTTGCAATGGTGAAGATGACCGGAGTGTGGGCAGATTCTTACCTTCCCAATTATGGGATTAGTTTGGCAAGCCCATTTTATTTTGCTATTCTGAATTTCTGACTGGGTCATTTTCCTTCTTCAGTCAGTTCAGAGCTGTAGCATCTTCAGCCAGGACCAGAAGGTTGAAATGGAATAAAACTGAAAATGCTTACGAAGTATTATGTGTTCGTGGCGGTGCTTCTGTTTGCCTTGCATGAAATCAAATCTCAGGATTTTGAAGGTGAGAGCTTTCTGCTCCGGAATTCTGTTTGGTGAGTAAGAATTTTTATTTTCCTTCTCTCAGATGTCCAGCCACTTCTGGTAGATACGCTGAACAGCCTCAGAACCACAATAATCAGCCTACAAAAAGAAGAAACTGAGCTGGTGAGTTTTAAAAAATTTCAATCCAACCCACAAAGTAACGATCGGAAAGAATCATGGCGTGGGTTTTAGCCGTGTTGGGAAAACCAGTTTTACAGTAAATGACAAAATGTCTCTTGTCTCTTAAAACAGAGGTCTGAAAAAGATGCATTGAAAGCAATTCTAGCTGGATGTAATTGCGATGGAGGTTCGTTCCAATTTAGAATATTCTGCTAAAGTGCGTATGTAGTGATGTGAATTCAAAAAAAAAAATTTTTGACTCCAGGACCAGCACCACCCAAGGGTTGTGCCCTGCGACCTTGTTACCCTGGAGTTCGTTGCTACGATATAGGCCAGCCACCAGGATACCAGTGAGTCCATTATTTTTTTTACTTGACCTCACAGAGAAAAAAATAAATAAATTCTACTCTTTTCAAAGGTGTGGACCGTGCCCGGACCGGTATCGTGGGGATGGGGTGAACTGCGTCCAAGAAATACAAACGCACTGTAGCAGTTCCCCGTGCTTTCCCAACGTAGCCTGCTACGAGGCTGGGACAACTTTCCGCTGTGGACCCTGTACACTACTTCTTCACTTTTAATACGAAGCGTATCAATTCCTAAAATTTCTGTTTTCTGTTTAGGTCCGCGGGGCTACGTTGGAAATGGTCAACAATGTGAGCGGGAGAGGCCACGGTACTGTGACAGGAACCCGTGCTTCAACGGTACGAACAATCTTACACATGCGCATTCCCAGTCAAACTTTATTTGAACTGTACATAGGGGTGGAGTGCTATGAAATGGATAATAGTTTTCGCTGCGGTCCATGTAAGTTCCATGATTTCTAAGATGGATGAACAGATTTCCAATATGCCGTTTTTTATTATTATTTCCAGGTCCACGAGGTTTGAAGTCTTGTTTTTTGTTTTTCCTGAATAAGGACTAATTAAAATGCTTTTGATTCAAAAACAAGGATATGAAGGTGATGGTCAGAGATGTGAGCGTGAGAGACCGAGGTACTGCGACAGGAATCCATGCTTTTCCGGTACGGAAAACTTCTATAGACATTTCTGGTTCCCAAGATTTATTTTAACTATGTATAGGAGTGGAGTGCCATGAAACGGATACGGGCTTTCGCTGCGGTCCATGTAAGTTTTAGGATCGGCAAGTATGAACTGGCCAATTTCTTATAAGAATTTTTGGTTATTTCCAGGTCCACGAGGTTAGAAGGCTTGTCTTTGTCTCATGCCCTTGAATGACCGCGACTAATTAGTTTTCAATTCATAATAAGGTTATGAGGGTGATGGTGAACGCTGCAGACCAGAGCGTCCAAGATACTGCGACAGAAAGCCATGCTTTGAAAATGTTCCATGTTACGAGATCGAAGGAGGCTATCGCTGTGGACCATGTAATTCATTATTCAAAATCGTAAAAAATTTTAAATTAGGATGTTAATAGATTTTTTTCGGTAATTTTTAATGCAGGTCCCAGAGGCATGGAAGGTTCGTTCAAATCAATTTTTATCCCATATAAAATCAACCCAAGCCCAGCAGCTGCCTAGCTGATAGTTTTACCTCGGGTTCGGAGATTTCGAGTCTGATTTTATGATTTCTATTTTATTTGTGACTATGAAGGTGACGGAGAGCGCTGTAGAGAAGTTCGAGCGTGTTCATCAAATCCTTGCAGCCCTGGTACGATAAGATTTTAATAGAATCTGACATCAAAATTGACTCAATACAATTTCAGGTGGACAGTGCTATGAGAAACCACCAAATGGATATGAATGTGTTTGCGGTTCTGGGTATGAAGGGGATGGACGGCGTTGCTGGAGGGTAAAGCCTTGTGAAGCCCAGCCACAACCTTGTGCCACAGGTCAGTGTGTGACTCAGGCCTGCGTGCCAACTTATTCCGTGTTCCAACTTGGGAAACCAATCGTCCTCCCACCCGTTGGCTAATCGCTAATCAAATTAATTCAAGACAAAATAACGTAAAAATGCATACTAACCACTCACAAAAACTGTAAATATACTTCCTCATGCCTGCACTGGGTAAATAAAAATTCACTACTGTTTGCCTCTCACCCTGAAGTCGCTCGGAATTTCTTCCTGTATTCAAAACCTAATGGATCCACCATTTTACTCCAGGTGTCGTGTGCAGGAACATAGACGTCGTCCCTTGGTTCTCTTGTGGCGAATGCCCAAATGGATTCACAGGAAATGGAATTATCTGCACGGACATTAACGAGGTAGCGATAGAAATTGAGCTAGCAGAGAAATTTAAATTTTTACTAATTATGTTTTTGACAGTGTGAACTAGCCAATCCTTGTGACCCAAGAGTACGCTGCATAAATCTAAGCCCGGGTTTTAGATGTGAAAACTGTCCACCTGGATTTACGGGTTACTTAAATTATTATCATTGTATTTACAAATAAATACATAAATTAAAATTACCGATTTTTTAAATTTTTACAGGGAATCGTGGCTTTGAGGGAGTGGGATTAGAGTTTGCCCGTCACAACCAACAGCGTTGTGTCGATATCGACGAGTGTTTGTATGACAACGGGGGCTGCGATAAGGACACGATGCGATGCGTGAATACTGAGGGCTCATACAAATGTGAGTACTGCGAGTGGAAAGAAACAAGTCCAGCGAGATCCTGGCCATTTAACTTTAATTAAAAACTTGTACTAAAACTAATGGATTCTTAACACTCAATAATACTCATTGCCACTGCCAGTTTTCACGAAAGTCGAAATAAAAATATTTAACTTACCGGAGTTTTGTTTACTAAATATTTGCGTAGCATTTATTGAGCGACGGCGGTTATTGACTGGGGGGTACTATTAGTACTAGTACTACTATGGCTGACACTTCCTTCCTGCCTCGATTTGCTAATGATCATAAGTACGATTAAAATCGGCAGATGAATCAGGGAGAAACGGAAGAGTTTTCTTGAACTAGCGCTGTCTTTCTTCTGATAGAATTCGTATGCTGAAAATGATTGAAAAACGTGCGTTCAGTTTTCAACTTACACTAAGCTTTGGAGCAAATTAAAATGAAATACCTAAGTAAACTGCGTACAAGTTGAATGGTAAGGAGTCAACTGCAAAAAACCAGGATGTAACCCCCAGCACAGGAGCCATAGTAGATAGGGCGACTAGTGATGCGCTATAACGGAGACAGGTTCGAACACATAGGTCCGGATGCGTCACTGACATCATTCGATAGCCGGCCCTCTTGTAATCTGCTCTCAAATTCCACGACAGTGAATTGAAATGGACAAATTGCCAAGAAAATAAAATGGCTCCAAGAAGGTAAGCGCCTGTACTCAGAGCCCCTTCACTTCATTCGATAGCCGGCCCTCTTGTAATCTGCTCTCAAATTCCACGACAGTGAATTGAAATGGACAAATTGCCAAGAAAATAAAATGGCTCCAAGAAGGTAAGCGCCTGTACTCAGAGCACCTTCACTGGCTGCCCAGCCGATAAGCGGTGGCAGTGCACCAACTGAAAACACGAAAATAAAATTTAGGACATACAGATAGAAACTATCGTCTCTAAAATTTTTATCAACATACCAACGGAGCCAACCCAGGTGTTTAAAATACTCTGCCTCTTGAGCGGAGTATAGACGGAGGTATAGAGGAACAAATTCGCCGCCCCGAGCACAGCGGCTAATGGATTTGCACCGTAAGTAAGTATCAACAGCCCTGCAGCAGTTGAGCTTAGAGCGAATCCAACAGCATGCGGTGTGCTACAGAAGAATTTTGACAATTAAAGAAACTGTATCACTCCACATTGTGCATAAACTTGAAGGCCAGTTTACCTTAGGAGTTCACGTACCAAAACTCGTCCCTTGGTCCGTATCATTTCTGAATCGTATGGCACCTCTACAATCTGATTAACCGTATTTGCTCCTGCACTAAGTAGCAATGTCCCACCAGCAGCGGCGAGAAGTACATTTAAGTCAAACGGACCTGGAGCCATCATGTAGCCTAGCGTACAAATAAATGTGAGCTTCTTACATTCGAGACATATTATAAAGAGGCTCTTACCAGCTACACTTGTCGCCATAACCAAAGCGCTGAGCCGAGCCTTCGAGAGGCTCATGTAATAGGTCGGTAGGTCCATGAGCTTGAGTTTTTCTTTTACTAATACTGCAGGATCCACGGTTGTCACCAGTTTCAACGGATGAGAGGATATAGGATGATAGGCAAAGTTACTAATTTCCACATCCTGTCCTGGGTTGGGTAAAGTGGAAGTAAGATGCTTGGCTTTAGACGGGGATGTGACACAGTCCAACCCGGTAGGGGCAACCGTATCATTACGCGGATCGGGCAATACGTTGTGCAGGTACCTAAACAAACCAAACAATCAAAAGACATTCGAGATTCTCCAAAAAGCTGAAAATAACAAACCTGACTTTCCGGTAGCATTCTGATGCAGAGGGCTTAAACTGGCTGTTGCAACTGCATCTCAAGAACAGAAGATTCCGAAACATGGTCACTATCAACTATCCTTCTTTGCCATTAGGATACAAACTTTGCAATTAGTAGTAATCCGTTAAGGTCCAAATGAATTAAAATGAATTCTGTTTGTTTGAATCGAAAATCAATTTCAATGCAGTCGGGAAGACAGGAATAGATTTGTTCCGAAATAAATCTCTTCCTCTGCTCGGCGAACATATACTACTTTTTTGCTGCCAAACTGTCCTCCTATTGCCGCTGCTGTTACTATATGAAGTGAACGAATACGGAGTTTAACATTAATTAGCACTAATTAACGTTAGTATTTTCGTGCTCTACTCTTTTTTGACTCCGAATAATTCGGTTCACATCCAATTGTTTTAAATGCCCCATTTTCTATAAATTGTGCCCCAGGTTTCAACAATACCCGACATATAAACGGGGCGCCGGGGAATATCTTTAACACACTTTCAAAAACAATGGGAAGTAATTCACCCAGCTTTAGCTCTAGCTCCAGTTAATATACACATGCGATGACTATGCACTATAAGGTCAAAATGCATTTTTGGAGGACGAGTTTTTGAGAAAAACCCCGTGCGCTCATACCTTTTTCTCATTTGATTTGCATGAGTAAAATGTGAAATAAACAGTTAATCAGAATCAGTGCTTAGACCAGCGTATCAGTGCTGAAACTAGTGTTAACCTGAGGAGAAGATAATCATCCATCGTTTCCAACCCC
>JABASM010001355.1:0-15071 GCA_019776545.1 Brachystomella parvula | reverse complement strand
CTGGAGCTAATAAAAAATGCAGCTTTTACAGACCCAAACGACCAGTCTGTTTGGTTCTACTATCGATGGCTACTCAAATCCCAGCTTACAAAAGGTATTTCAACCCAATCCGAGTACTGGCTTAAAAATGTATAATGAATTGCCATCTTGTTTTCAGAATCACCAAAGCTGCTCCTTGCCCGTCAAGGGGAACAGAAAGGAACGCGTTCCCTCTTATGTGTCTTTAACATTCCCATTCGGAACCCAAGTGGTTTGGTAACTGATCTCGATGGTGGTGTACTGAACTTCAGTCCACATACACTGGATGCTGAGAGTTGGTCTAATCCATGGGGCTGCTCACGCTCAAAGCTATGGGCGCTTGACATAAGCAAAAGCGATCATTCCGCTCTCAATGCCGCCGTGGAATCTGTGATAGCGAAGTACAATCAATTCCCTAAATATTTTGATATGGAGACTCGGGTAAAGACATTTTAGCAAAATTAGAGGCGTTTCTATCATGATTGTTACTTCTGTCTTAATTTCAGCCAAAATCCGATGAACTGGGATCTTTACTTCAAAATGAGCTCGAATGGGTGAACGAGCTAAACGAACTAGAAGCCGATAATAAGTGTAAGACGAAAGCAAATCAGCATTTTCTAATAGTGTTATTTCATTGTATAATCATTTTGAATTTTTTTTTCAGGGATTCTTGACACTTTGATTCTCCTCATGCGCCTAATCGACCACCAAAAATACAAATCTGTTATCAATGATTACCTTTCCAAACTGATTCAACTGGATCCAAATCGAACAAATTACTATCTGGATTTACGTAAGTTGAAAAACGTTGAAGTGAGCGGCAGGTGGAGTTGCCCGGAGTTCAGCATTTTTATTTTATTGTTATATTTTGATTTTTAGGATCAAAGTACACCATGGAGTGGAAACTAGTCGAAATCCCTGCCGACGCAGCAGAGGTGGACTTATCGAATCTAGGCCTTACATCTGCCTACTACTTGGAGCGCCTATGTAATGCCAAAGTGGTCAACTTGAGTGGGAATCAATTGAACGAGTCCGTCTCCCTCTCCGCCCTTCTTTCTTGTGAACGTTTAATTCTGCAAAAATGAAGGAATGAATGAACTAAATTCTGAAACTGGCGATCAAATTTTGTTAAAAACATTCCGAAGCTCCTAATAAATATGGTTCAGGTGTAACTGCATTCTCGTAAGTTTTTCCTGAAAATATTTAATCGAAGTTTATTATTATTTTTGTGTTCCGTGAACTTGGGGCTGGAGGTTAATTGAGTTCTGGTTTTCCCTTGATAGTGCCTATTGGGAACCAGGGTTGAAGCGTCCTAAGAGCAGAGTTTTTTAAGTGCTTTAAAAATGTTTTAGATAATGTTGACACTGATACGGAGAAAATAGTTTAGAAGCTGGCCAATTAAATCTATAATAATTACGATGGAGGTAAAAAAATCAAAGGCGTATCCTTCATCATTGATTAGATATAAATGCAAGCCCACATAAATATATGCTGCAAGTACGTCCGCTGATGTCGTTACTTACTCTTCAGTCGTCCGTTGTTAACCGAATTATTGGTTTAGTTGCACCCTTGCAAATTAACCATTAAATCTTTAGAAATGAAATTCAACGTGGCAGTTATTATCTGCCTCTATTTTGCTTCTGGTAAATTCTAATAAAAATTTTTTCCGTAGTTGACACTTGCATTTTGGCTAATTTCATTCTTCTTAGGCTGGGCGTCAGTTGTGAGAAAATCGAGCCAGGCTCTTGCAGAGGAAGAGGAGGTAAAAAACACCAAACGCTTAATTCAGAAGCGAAAATCTCCAGTTTTTTTAAATGTTAGTTTAGAATTCTCTAAAAAAGGTTTGCTATGAACACTATGGTTGCTTTTCAACGGAGAGTCCGTGGAGATCCCTGTCTCGCCCACTTGCAGGCCTACCAAATCCACCATACGAAGTTGGAACACGATTTCTCCTCTTCACACGATCCAATACTTATTTTGATTATGAACTCGTTCCGGACAATGAAGTCATTCTTGGATACTCCCCATTTGATAAAACAAAGAAAACAGTTATCCTCATCCACGGATTCACTGACAGTCATTTGTCCAAATGGATGATCGCAGCCAGGAATGCTCTACTGGAGAAGGTAAAGCACTAGCTTAGGGCGTCATAGATAAGATTTGGTGAAGCGATGAGAATCGCAAAAAAAATCAGCTCCAATTATTTATGTTTTTTTATTCTAATCGTAGGAAGATATCAATGTTATCTCCGTGGACTGGGCTCCAGGTGCAGCCAGGTAATTAAACCACCCTTAGGGGAGGAGAACTCCCCTCCTGCTTTTTTCCCAAAACCTCTTGAGGTAAAATCCCAACGCTGATAAGGAATTTTGTGTTTAGGTCCTACTTGAAGGCAACGAACAATGCTCGCATGGTCGGAGCTCAGCTCACGCGCTTCCTCAAGTTTTTGGCAGCAAAGGCTGATCTGGGTCTGTCTGCGCTTCGAATAATTGGGCATTCCATCGGAGCGCATGCGGCTGGATATGCTGGAGAGGCATTGGCGGGTGCCATTGGTCAGATTACAGCCCTCGACCCTGCAGAACAATATTTTGGAGGTACCCACATCACGGTACGCCTGGATGAATCTGATGCCCAGAACGTTCATGTCATTCACACTAATGGAGACAGTTTGTTCGGAATGGGAATGAAGGTTAGGAAATAGAAATCAAGCAAAAATTTTTTTCCGAACAGGATTTTGAATCTGGATAATTTAATTCCCTTCGTTAACTTTCTAGAGTCCAATCGGGCATGTCGATCTTTACCCCAACGGTGGCATCTCCCAACCTGGTAAATTCAAGGTCGCATTTTTAAGCATTTCCGAGGACGTTTGAATTTTCTTATTTTTACAGGATGTTCTGACAGACTGGGGAGCATAATTGGCGCAATTGGGAACTTAATCCTGTGGGACTTCGATGGCGCAATCGGGGAATATGCTTGCTCACACGTTCGTGCGGTCGACTTCTATGTGGAGTCGATCAGGTCACCTTGCCCATTTGTTGCAAGGAAATGCAACAGTTACGATGAATACAGCAAGTAAGTTGGAAAAGCTGTGTGTATTCTAAAATTTCAGAACTTAAAATTCTTGTTTTACAGAGGTGAATGCAACTCAGCATGCGCAGCATCTGGATCTTGTACAGTTCTTGGATACGGCGCAGAGAAACACATCAGTTCCAAAGGAAGCTTTTACCTCGCTACGGACAGTGAAAACACAAATTACTGCTGTAAGAAAATTTTCCCATTCTCAGTATCTTTATACCAATCGTTCATCCACGCTACCTTAGTCTCGATCCAATCACCCTCTACGTCCTCAACGAAGACTTGAAAATTGAGAAGTAAGTGTTCATTAAATCCAAGAACTAAATTAGTCAGGATATTCACGTATTTTCGTGTTTTCAACAGAATCCGCTATGGTGTTGGCTCTATCACAAAGGAAGCTTTTACCTCGCTACGGACAGTGAAAACACAAATTACTGCTGTAAGAAAATTTTCCCATTCTCAGTATCTTGATGATCAAATTAACCTCAACTTGTCTCCCCCATTTTAGTCCAATCAGTTCAGTTCGATACCTCTGTTCTTTCCAAGCAAGAAAAAACCGACGGTGTTCTAAGCTTCGCTGTCAGCTATGATGGAGTCATCTCCGAAAGATTCGTAGTGGCTGAGTAAGTTAAGATAAAAAAACGGAATACGTATACCTTACCAAATCGTATTTGGTTTTAGTGGTAAAATCACTGGTGGACAAGTACTCAGTTCCTGGGTTAACATTCCAAGCAAAATCATGTCTTCATATGCCGCTAAACCGACTATCTCTGTTCGTTACGAGCGCAATGAAGTGTATACCAATCGTTCATCCACGCTACCTTAGTCTCGATCCAATCACCCTCTACGTCCTCAACGAAGACTTGAAAATTGAGAAGTAAGTGTTCATTAAATCCAAGAACTAAATTAGTCAGGATGTTCACGTATTTTCGTGTTTTCAACAGAATCCGCTATGGTGTTGGCTCTATCACTCTTGACGCTGGAACAGACACTTTACTTTACCCTCAAAACTAACAAAAGCAATATTGTTTAATCCAACAAAACCTAAAATAATTCTTATCTTTAACTGAAAAACAAGCGAATAAAAATAATACGATGCATGCAACGGTATAGTAATTGGAGGTAAGAAAACACCTCGAGATTGCTGAGGTACAATTAAGCGAAGACGGATTTAGAACAACCTTCTGTCAAGCATTGAGTGGTTAACAATCTTTTCATACGTCTCATGCACTTTTTTCAACAGATACTTGTTTCGTACGATCTTACACATTCGATTCCTTTCAACGGAGTTTTGGTAAGTACATACCTTGCCCAAGTTCACAAGGAGCGCTATGGCGTCATCTACCATTGGAGGAAACGCTTGACAGAACAGCTCCAGTGCTGGCACAATTAGAACGTAAAACTCTGCCCGCTCAGTCGATGTGATTCCTATAAACGAGTACACTCCTTAGCACAGTTTTATCTAAATACGTGCAATACAAGATTGGAGATGGGATTACCTGGCATGGAACTGATGGTTGTTAGAGCGTGCTTTGCAATGTTTAAGGACTTAGGAAGTGCGTATTGGACTGATAAGTGAGCAATGAGTTGAACGGCAAATACCTACAGATTATTCAGATTTCTTTAGATGTCGTAAAATCTTTAAATTCATCCTTTTTTCTTGTTTACCTGTTTTTCAAGTTCAGGCTGATTCAGTAGCTCCACAATAAAATCGAGACAGATATGCATGGAAGGAATTCCGCGCACGGTGATTGGTAGCAGCTCCAGTGGATACCCCTAAAAAAATTAGTGAGTCTTTGATACCTAGGACATAAGGTTTTCTCTTATACCTGGAAATGGACTAGTTTTGCTAAATTCGGATCGGCAATGAACATCTGATGAACGAAGGAACAAATCAGGCTCTGGATTTCCTTCAGCGTTAGGTCCCCAGCAAATCCCTTCTGAAAATGATAACAAAAAGAAACAACTTGATTCAATTTTCTTCGATTAAAAGAAAACAATTTTGAATTCAATTATCACCTCTTCGTCTGGCATAGGTAAGCAAGCCTCTAGTAAAATCTGGACAGCTACGCTATCCTGAACAGCCGTTAGTGCAACTTTCAGTTCTTCTCTTTCGATGTCCGCTTGAGCTCCAGGCGCAAAATTATTCATAGCAGACGGATTTTCCTAAAAAATGCTGCTTGTAATTAATTCCGCCATCAGCAGATTTTATAGTGTAGAACTCACGGTAACATGTTTCCCCAAATAATATTTGGAAGCGGCCAATGACGCAGCCAGGATATGGAGAAGGATGCTCATGATTGGAGCACACCGGAACACCTTTACATCACATCGCAGAATTTGTAGAGGGTCAACTGTCAGCTCATCCACGTTTAGCTGGACCGATCCTGTTGGTAAAAGGGCATTGCTTGTCATTTCCCATAAATGCCGAGGGTAGACATCGTTCAGCAGGTACCACACGTCCCGAAATAAATCTAAAACAAATAGTGCACTTTTTAAGTGCAAATTATTTCTGCAGTAAATGAGTGCTTACCCTGAACTTTCCTTGGGACATTTGGCTGAATCACTGTCTTGATGTTGCTCACGATTTCATTTGCATGCTTCCACAAGTCATGTGGACTCAGTTTCGTACACAAGTTGAATAAGCGTATAATCTCAACCGGTGTCTCAGAGCAGCAATCCAAAGCTTAGAAAAAATTTGGTTGAAAACTTATGGCTGAAAAATGGAAAAGCGTCAACTTGCTCACCTTTCTTTATACTTCCTTCTAAAATTTGGTGATCGGTCTTAGCACTAAAAGACATTTCTTCCTTGGTCAATGACACCCTTTCCTCGAGCCATTCATTCACAATACAAAGTTGTGGGAAATGTGTCGTGAGCAACTTTAGCATGGGTGGGAACAAACCTAAAAACGTCGAAGTATTTTTTTCATAATAACTTGACAAATTACTTTATTTATGAACTTTGGCTTACCACCGGAGAGTTCCTGATTCCTCTGAGATTCTTGAAGCAGGTATTTAATTGGTATTTGATAGAAGAGTTTAAGGGAATATAATTTAGGTTTCTTCCCAAGGGATAAGAGAGTACGACAATTTGAGAGACGCACATCCTCATACAGGAGAACGTAGTATAAAACAAGCAGCTGTCGAGCGAGGTTCTTTTTCTCAAAATCTTGGAATACGGCAAGCACTTCCTCATCTGTCAGAGGCTCGTTCGTGTGATCACATGTCACCTTGCCGCCTGACTGTTGGGATTGTGATGCTGTTCCAGTACTAGGCATTAGTACTGACTGTGTGTACACTTCTAATAGAGCTGGTAATACAGGATGGATTGGCATTGTCGAAGTTAGGATTTGCCTATACAAAGTAAAATACATCGCTTTTTCCAAAAAAAAAATAATGTTAAGGTTAGTTGAGAAATTACCGGTAAATCCAATCTTTAATGGGAACTTGATGCTTTGTGAAACTCCTGGATTTGATTAGCTGGTAAATACAGTGTACCGGAAGGAACCCTGGCATTTCCGCATTCAAATTTGTAGTAACTGGTACATTCACTGCATGCTCCGCTACAACCTATATTGAAATTTCACAATTAATTTTTGCAGTAGTCCCTGGGGTAAAATTACAAGAGGAATTTGGCATCATACCCTCTCGACGAATATTTGCTGGACAAAAATCTGTTTCAACCGTGACAAAGTATTTACGCGGATTATGATTTTCATCCCCAATGTTGCACAGACAAGATCAGCTACGGCACTTAACTGATTACTGTGGAAATGAATTGCCATTAGCAGTAAGATTTCTTCGAACGACGAGTTAACGCTGCCATATCTAAAATAATAACAGCAAATGAAATAACAGATTTGCCATTAGTAGCACATTCTCTTCTGAAATACTGCAATTTCCTTACATGGTCTTCCCTTTCTTTTTGAGCAGAGACTTTACCCATTCAACGATGACAACTTCATGTTCTGTTGACGCTGACTAAGGCAGGGCAGTCAAGTAAAGTACAAAGTCCGAGAGTAATAAATCTGTTACCAGCAGCCGACATTGGAGCCGCAAGTGTGACAAGGCTGACCAGATCACTTATCTCATCGTCATAAAATCTGTTTTTATGTGTGAAAATTAAATTATATAAACTTTCAAATTATTAAAGTTCAACCATCTCAAGCTTACTTCAAACCAGCGATTCCCTTCAAAGCACATGCAAGCCGTAATACTGAGGAGGCTTGGACGACCTGAGGCTTCATTCAACATCCTGTTTTCAGCTTCATTGACGATTCCTTTTATGTATTTCCAGATTGCCTCTCTCATGAGAGTCAAGGAGCTTGTTGCTTCTAGCTTTCTCTTAAAATTAAAAAAAGCAATTAATCATAATATTATTTTAGTCAACCTGAGTTGATGTATATACTTACTTTTTGTCCGTTTTTTACATATAAGGCGAACCAATTACGAATTTGCTGATCATTTCCAAGTAAAACACCTGATAAAAATGGAATCAAATTCTGTACAACATCTCCTGTTTCTGAAATCAAATAAGATTAACATTTTTAACATTTCAAAATATTACTAATTTCTGTTACATTTTCAGCTTCGTGAAAATTACCTAAACTTAAAAATATGGTGAGCGCTGGCATCCGACACTGCTCGACCTGTTAGAAAAGTGTGAATTAATAATACTTCATATGAAAAAAATTAGTGTTATTCCTTACGCAACGAGATCTGATTAATAATCTTTGAGTCGGATTCATCCTGCAAAGCATCTTTAATGCTTCTAGCCGTATCAAGCCGCCGTCAGAATCTTCGTCACATTTCTCACCGTTGGAGATCAGGCTGAAGCAAACTGAAATTTCAGACATGATTTTTACTACCTTTTCAAGGAAAGCTGGAAATTATTTTAACTCACTCTCTTGAAAAATGTCAGGCATATTGGCTACAATATGGCAAATAATCCGTGGCCCGTGCTTTACGTGGAGTAAAACCTCGCAAACCTGGAATAGACGAATTTAAAAAACCTGCAAATAACGGTGCTGCACATTATCATACATCGCACGGAGAAAGAAGATTAGGTAGCTCAACCATGGCAATACACAAGGTGTCACAGATATCTTCAAGGTAAACCCAGTTATCAAACAAGTCAGAAGTCCTCATGTAGTAGTCTTGCCTTGGTTCATGTAACTGAAAAAGGACAACATCAAATAATAAATCGAAATTGCATTAATCATACTTAGATTTACCTGTGACATAACAAAAAGTAATTCAGAGAGAAGGAGCCTAAGTTTCCTCGTCGCGTCAGCTCTCTCAAACTCAAACGCAAGCCCATGCTGGAGATTCTGAACCAATACGCTATCCTGTTCCCGATTACCAAGCTTCTGTCTACAACCAAAGAATATTCAACTAACTAACCCAATAGCAATTTGCCGCCTGGAAGATCCGGTGTATAAAACGCTTACCTAAGCTGCATCTCCTTCTTGACGTCTGCTTCCAAGGCATTGTAATCGACCGACAACAGGGCTACAAAGGTATTCAAAGCCTCAATGTCAGAGAGTGGCACCAGGATGCCATGGCGAAACGCTTTCGGGCGTCCAGAAGTGTCACCGGCCAGAAGCAATCCGGAGCGAATAAGAATTGGAAGGAATGGACGGAGGTCCTTCTCCGAAAATTCCTTTAAATTATCCAGCATCCCGAGTTCAACCCGCTCGAAAACATCAGGATTAATTGGCTCCAGCATTTCTACTTTCCTGAAAAATTAGGAAACAATCAATGCATCAACACCAATTCTATTCAACACAAAAACACTGAAAAATTCTGACAACTCTGGAATTTTTTTTTAATCTTTCCAATCAAAATCCCAGCTGCGTTCGCGGGCTTTTGCTCAGACAGAGCTGAGCATTTCTTGGGACTAATTCTAATGCCAAATTAATTGTCTCGTGGCTTTAGAAAATTATCAGAAAACTAAAATTTGTCACAGTTCAGCTTAAAATTAATTAGGCAAAAATTTTGTGGATGAAAATTAGTTGAAAATTTAATTTGGTTGGCAAAGTGGCCCATACTGATTCCATGCCCTTTCAAAGGCCGACCACGTGAGCAGATTCCGCCTGCACCTGAACTCTCCACGCCATACTTTTCAGTGCAGATTTTCTTGGTCTTGGTTCCTGATTTGTCATAGCCGGTCTTTGGAGGTCATTTTTGTCCGACACAGGTCAAACTTTAAAAACTAGGTCAAGATGTTGATGCCTAAAGCCGACCGTAAGAAAATATTCGAACACCTTTTCAAAGAAGGTGTGATGGTTGCTAAGAAAGACTTCCAGGCCCCTGAACATCCGGAGTTGAAGGACATCCCAAATCTTCACGTCATCAAGGCACTTCAAGTGAGTCCAAATACAGCACCTACTTGTCTTAATGTACCACTTAACTAGGGAGGCTAGCCCTTAAACGCTTCGGTCTGTCTATGTTCGTTGAAAATGTATCCACAGCTGATGTACTTCCCCTGTAGCAGAGTAACATATCTTATCGAATGTGTCATTTTGTTTTTATTCTAGTCCCTGAAGTCCAAAGGCTATGTCACGGAGCAGTTTGCCTGGCGCCACTATTATTGGTACTTGAAGAATGAGGGCATCGAATACCTTCGGGATTACCTACATCTTCCTGCCGAAGTAAGTGAATGCTTGTTAACTTGTGCGTACTTATTTTTTATTTCCTGTTGTTCCGTATCTAATTTTAATTGGTTTTCTTAGATTGTCCCAGCGACATTGCACCGAGCTCAGAGGGCAGAGGTAGCACGAACTCGTGCTGGTGGGCCACGCGGAGAGGGACGAGGTGGAGAGGACAGAGCAGCCTACAGACGTGGTGGGGATGGAGACAAGAAAACCGATGCTGGAGCTGGTGCTGCACCAGTAGAATTCGTAAGTTTCAAAAGTTTTAGTAATCTTGACCTAATAACATTGTCTATAATTTCCTCTTGTCTTTTTAGCGTGGGGGATTTGGAAGAGGACGTGTGGCTCAACCTCCACCAGAGGAAGAATAGATGTCTCGTTTACAATTTAATCCGTAATTAACATTAATTAAATTTTAATAAATTGTCAACAGACAGTGTTCTTGAGATAAAAAGTCCTGGCTGGGTGAATTGCTCACCGACATACAAGGCGGTTAGAGTTTTATCCTTCCTTCTTAGCTTTTTAATAGTTGAACTATAATTACTTTTCATCTTTCGAAGAGTCAGTTAAATTTTAGCAAGAAAAATCGTTTTTGGCAGAAGATGGGGGTGGGACGTGGGGCTTGACATCCCTTCCATAGTAGGAAGCCGCCGGGGTTTTCCCTTAAAAAATTGAGGCGGGAGAAGACAACAGGTGGTGGGGCTGTTGATTTTTCAGAAAAAAAGAACCGGTTGTAGTTCACCTCCGTCCGAGTGAATCGCTATCGCTGTTAATTTTTAATTAATTTTTATTCAGTATGCAACAGCTCGAAAGATTTGCGTGAACAATTCTGGTGGGTTTGCACCAATAAAAGGTAAGAAATTATACATCTGATCTTTGTATCAACCCGTATTGTTTAAGCATGGTTTTTTCCCGATTTTGTAGACTGCCTGTTGGCGACGTCAATGGGGGACACACAAAAGGCCGGTGAAGAGGACGACCCCTCCGCTAGTGCAGTTTGTATATCACACTATGAGACCCATTATACCGACGAAGTCCAAGACCTGAAGAGCCGAATTAGCCAATTAGAGCACCTTGTCATTTCGTCCACTCTCACGAACTCAGTGTCATCGGCATTCATCGATCCCAGTACCGTACAGTCCTCACAGTTTGGTCTTATTCAGAGAGTCAGTCACCTGGAATCTCTCCTAGCTGCCTCGGAGTTGGATAATCAGCGTCTTCAGAAAGATCTCGAGGAGTTAAGCAGAGTCAAGTCGGAACAGGAACTGGATTTCATTGAGTGCATCCAGGATAAAAACACGCGTATTAAGAACTTGGAACAGGATGTTGAGCTTCTCAATGTCAAGAATACAAAAATCACAAAAACAATGTCGGCAATGGAGGAATACATCAATACTCTCCCGTCGCAGCAAGAGCTGGATGAAGCCACACACGCAGTCTCTAAGTATGAGCTTGAGAACGATTACCTTCAGGAAAAAGTGGATCGGTTTGATGATTCTTTGAGGCAGATTCAGGAGCGCCATAGTGAAATGGAGC
This sequence comes from Brachystomella parvula, assembly GCA_019776545.1. NCBI lineage: Eukaryota > Metazoa > Arthropoda > Collembola > Poduromorpha > Brachystomellidae > Brachystomella > Brachystomella parvula. The sequence goes on along the minus strand of JABASM010001355.1, from coordinate 3,792 downwards.
TTCTTTACAAGAACGCGCTGAGGAAGTAGGCTCTACTCTAACGATAATCTAAAATTCCAGATATCTGATTCATTTCTGAATTTTGTTTGTTGATAGGCTAGAAGAGCTTCAGCCTTTTGAAGAAGCACATAACTCGATCCTGAATCTGAACGGAAGCAGCCAAGATGGAGCTGGAACCACCGAATTTGGCAGAAATGGCTAGAGTGCAAAAGACTCAGCTAATTCGATGCAGTAAAATTATCAAGAGTCAACGGAAACAATTGTGCGATTTTGAAACAGAGCGAGCAGAGCTTCTGTTGCAAGTATCTGAAAAAAGGGATCTCATATTATCACTCCAGGAAGCTGCAGCCTCTACTCAACTTCAATTTGAGCATTTGGAAAAAAAGTTCAAAGTTAGCGAAGATGGAAAACGCCAAGCCCAAGAACAGGCAAATAATCTCCAGTTCCGAGTTGATGAAGCTGAAAAACTAATCGCTTTGCGTCGGCACGAGATGAGTAACTTAATTCGTCTTATTAATGAAGTTGACTTCTCCGTCCGGGAAATGAAAAAGCTCATTTTATTCTGCCAAAGTTTGTGTGCTGGAGAAGAGCCTCCCCTCGACGCTGTGCTTGGAATTGACAGTGATGAGGAAGATGGCGAAACAAAGGTTTCACGTTCTGAAGACGAAATCCAGTCAACTTCTCCAGGAAAAGTTGGAAGGCCCATGGCAGTTGGTGACCAGGATAACTTTGATGTCGACGTGGAATGGCTTTTATTAAAATTAAAATTAGTTCGAGATCTTCGAGCTGGTATGAAGAGCCTCAGATCCCAAGTTAGCGAAATTTATACGGATGTCCTTAGTTCTGGGGTGTCTGAATGTGGAGTACAGTAAGTGATTGATTTTGTTACCGCCTATCCCTTAATTTGGAAACTTTTTTTATTATACCGCTGATTAAAATAAATAAGGATCCTTTAAAACTAAAATCCGAGAAAAAAGGTTACGTTAGCTTACTTTAGAAAAAGAGAAGGGTTTGCTTTGGGTTCGTTCCATCATGAAAATTCACAAATCTTTATTTGGTATTCGTAAGCGTATCCGAAAGGAACTGCATAGCTTCATTGAGTCCATCTCCTTTGATCGCAGAAGTTTTGAAAATTTGGAATGGTCGATTCCTGACTTGCTCGAGACCAATTGCTTTATGGATTTCACCGACGCTCATTGCTCCCTCCATATCTTGTTTATTAGCCAAAACAACAAGAACAGCGTTCCGAAGTTCATCTTCTTGTAACATAAGGCCTAGTTCATGCTTGGAGACGCTCATTCTCTCCCGATCGGCAGAGTCCACGACGTATATAATTGCATCCGTATTCGCATAGTAGCATCTCCAGTACGGTCGAATTGAAGTCTAAAAATAATGCAGTCTAAACTGTAGCCTCTCACATTCAAACGTAGTTCATTTTGAATAAAGACAAGCCATGTACCTGACCGCCGAGATCCCAAACTTGAAATGTTAGATTTTTATAAGTGACTTGCTCAACGTTGAAGCCAATCGTCGGAATTGTTGTTACTGGAATCAAGAATCAAAAAGAGAATGATTTAAGTAGCTGGGACGGCTAAGCTACTACGAATTTGTCTTGACCAAGCCCGCCAGGACGATAAATCGGTGATCCTCATAAGAAGCACTTACTTGCCATTAACTTTTAACATAAGAGTACGAAGGAATTCAGCCTGAGCGAGCAGGCTGTCAATCTATTGAAAGCAAAGACATTCACCGTTATTTTTCCCAGGGCATAGCCAGTCATCCGTCAGCTCTTAATTCAATAAGCATCTGGGGCGAAGATTATGACATATGATTGTCTACCACTTATTCAACTCACCTACTTCACCAACCTGCAGCCGGTATAGAATCGTCGTCTTCCCAGCTCCGTCCAAACCCAATATCAAAATTCGCATCTCTCTACCACCAATCAGTGACTTAAGGTATGAGAAGAGGCCACCCATCGTCCTTTGAACTTGTACTAAATTCTAAGTAAATCACAAAATCAGAATTAGCGACAACAAAAGTTACTTAGGTGCAATCCAATAAGAGTTCGCTTCGGACTCTGGGTCTGCGGCAAGCAAAAGAGCACTTGGCGCTGCACTTACCTTGTTTTCCTAATAATTAGCTCTACCTCCAGTTCACAAAAGACTGGGCTCTGATCTGATGTTCGAATTATGAATTGAATTTTACTTGATTTGATGGAATCCCAATTGACATCTGTTTTATTATTTTTCTTTTCTCTCGTGATGTACGAAGTTAGCCGACGGCTGAAAGTATTTTCTCTTGAGTGAATCCAGAGCTCAGCTGAAGCGGTTACTTTGAGGGAAGTGCCCATAAGAGCCTTTTCCAACAATTTTTGTGCGGGTAGTACGTTCGAGATTAAATGTCACTTTTCAAATCTTTAGCGCGTTAAAACTTCGTGTATTTGCACGAACTTTTAACGCGCTAAATATTTGAAAAGTGACATTTAATCTCGAACGTACAGCAGTCTTACTTGACAAAAACACACTGTCAGGTGAAAAAAGCTTCCTCTCCGCCGGTAGCATTTACCTGAAACTTGGTTAGCCAACTATTACGGCTCCATCGCTTCAACTTTTTTATTAGTCCAAAGAGGAGCATTCACATCAGTGACCTCCAGGGTCACTAGAGGTCAGTGAGCTAACCTCGTGCAATGGGTCAATCGAAGGAGCTCACTCTCCTGATGACCTATAAACCATGGACTCCAGCGATCGCCAAAGTTTAGGTGGAACATTTAATGACCTGTGGTGGTCATTTTTAGGTCGCTAGAGCTGATATGGTACTACACTTTTAGAGTTGGGAGACCAAACCATTTTGATTGACGTACGCTTAGCCGTATGTTTGAGGTCAAGCGGTTGACCTTTGGTCCCAGGAGGTCACAGATGTGACTGCCCTGTTTTCGAGAATTACTTTGAGCCAATAGGTCAGTTCTGTTTGGTTGACCTTCAGGACGGTTTTGTGACTTTTCTTGTTCTTTATTTTTAAGAAAGTGTTTGGTTGAATAGGTTCCGCTGCCAGCTAGCTTCATGTATGTACCGAACTTTCTGTTTGCCTTTTGCGGGATTTCCACTTATTTCAAGCTTCAACTTGAGTTTGAGTTCACTGAAAAAATTTGTTGTCAGTGACACTCGGGAAGCCGTCGAGAGAGGTGGGGTACGTTGTGTTGCAGAACTGATGAAGTTGTTATTGTGATTGAAAGTAAACAATGTTAACTATGTCGTACATGAGCTGAAAAGTTCCAGCGCATTCGGACCAGCAAATTAGGTAAAATTGTATGTCTTCCTTTTCTCTGATTGATCATCAGCTGACCGGACCAGTAACCAGTATCGCTTGTCTATTTGGAACTTAGTAAGTGTATAAATCTGCTGAGTTTTACCTTTATGTCGATGTCAGTAAGCCATTCTAGAGGTCTGAAAGGACACTCGTGCCCCCGAACTGAAATTTTCTAAAAACGGTCACAGGAGGCATAGTTCGCAATTAGCGTACGCGAGCGTACTGCCGTACTGTACGGGATTTAAGAAATGCAAAAGCGTATGCGTACCCGTACTGTACGGGATTTCAAAAACCAAAAGTGTACGCGTACGGCGTACGGGCCCATTCATAAATGACGTCACGCTAAAAAGGCCATTTTTTTCATGTGTCTGTGTGTCTTGTCACATATAGTCACATTGTTTCATTATGTGTGTATCCCATTGATTGTCACGTCACAGTGAGGTTAAGGTGTCTAATTAATGCAAATTACTATACCTGGTTGAA
>JABASM010001354.1:0-15075 GCA_019776545.1 Brachystomella parvula | reverse complement strand
GAGGTTCTGCGCCAAAATTCAAAATGTTAACAACAACAACTGGAAATTGTGATTTGATGCAGATAAATCTGTAAACTAATAAAGAATTTTAGTAGTACAATTGCTCTGCTTCATACACAATAGAAGCCTCTGACATTCCTGTCAGCTGTCTTTAATCACGCTCCAGTCCGACGGAGATCGCAGCTTGGAGCACAATACCATGAGTAAGTATTTTTCTTTTATTTCAGAGTTGAAGTCTGCTTCCAACTTTGCCATTCTGACCGTCCTTGTCCCTTCCCTTCTGTCATCCTTGGTCTTGTTCCCAAGTCATAGCTGTAGTTTAACTACGGTCCATGCTGAACGGTACAACCTCAGACCACGGAACAGGATTCAGAGAATGCCAGATGTCTCGGTAGACTGTTGATTGTGGCTCCCGCGAGCCGGTTGGATCATACCCCCTTACCCTAAGTCTAACAGCAGCTGTAGAAATACTGTGATCATTTGAAAACTATACGCAGAAAATACCTGTGTAGTCCTGTAGTCCTCACTCATCGTTCTTTTTTTTCAATGAAAACTCTAGTGGACGTAGTGAACGTGAAAAAAGAAGAGGACTTAAACAATTCCGGATACATCGTCAATGTCGTCATGGATAACTCGAGCACTTCGACTGGTCAGACATCGACACAAGGGAATCAGCTCGATGGACCGGTTACGCTTCTATCACCTCACGTAAGAAATGTCTGAATAGCTGTGAGAGGTCTGAATATTATAGTTTTTAATGTCCGTCTCAATAGCTCTTGAGTGGAGGTAGTTCTTCGCAGCCTCTGGTCATACAGGGTCTTGGCGGTTCATCCCTGCAAGCTGGGGGATTGCAGTTACTTCCCATCGGAAATCTTGGTAACCTTGGGAATCTTCAAGTGAGACTGAGTTTAAAGAAGCTTCTTGCTTTCATTCCTCACTGAGACTGACTGACATATTTTCCAGGCTCAGTTACCGGCAGGAGCTCAGTTATTTCAAACTGCAGATGGACAGGCTTTCTTGTATAATCCAATGGGAATTGATAGCCAGCAGTCTGCTTCAGCAAATATTTTAGGTCTAAATAATTCTATAATTCCACTAGCATCTACGTCCGGAAACGCACAAGTCAGTGGAGGTAACGCAAATGCAATGACGATACCACAGCTTACGCTGGGTAATAATTTTGTAAGTTTCAAACATCACTAAATCTTGTTATCAGCAGCCTCTGATTTTTTTTCTCTGTTTCAAAGAGTCTTATACAAGGAGGGGTACAGCAGAATTCGCGTATGCCTGCACAGGCGCAAGAAGCCGTTGACGAGGAACCGCTCTATGTCAATGCTAAGCAATATCACCGAATCCTGAAGCGAAGACAAGCAAGGGCCAGACTGGAAGCAGAGGGTCGCATTCCCAAAGAAAGACCTGTAAGCTTTAATTTTAATTTTAGTTTTTGCGTTTGGGATTTTTGGTACTAATTTAATCAGCGGGATTTTATTCCAGAAATATCTCCATGAATCTCGTCATAAACATGCCATGAACCGAATTCGGGGTGAAGGCGGAAGATTTCACTCCGGATCTGTACGGAAAACGTAAGTGTGCTTTTCCAAACCATTTTCGGCTGAGTGCAGTAGTTTGACTTAATTTGAGCTTGTCGAATTTTGTAGCCGTAAGAATCAGCAAGCACCTGCCACATCCACTTCCGGCAACAGTACTGAAACCCTTCCAACTAGCACTAACAGTATCGTTCCAGTGAATAGCACCTCCTCCCATGTTAATAATTCAACCGAAGAACATCCCTCCATAGAGCATCATACCATAGAAGGGAACGGGATCCTCGCTAATTCAGAACTGAAACTCCCAACATCTCATGCAATTCATCTAGGATTTTAAACAAGGGAATGGATGCTTTACATGCCTTAAGCTGCATTTAATTCCTTGACCCTGACTTTTTTATAGAGAAATATTTCCCACCCACTTTTTATTTCTAGATTTCCTTCAATAATTAAGGGACTTTAAACTTTTGTTTAACCGATTTAACACTCGTGTTATTCGTATTAATGTATTCCACTTAACGTACTATAATTCCTACAAATTATAAAAGCAATTTTCCCTTTGGAATAGTTTCCGCCAAGCTTTTCATTTCAGTCGCGCCACCCGAAAACTTTATGCAAGGAGACCTTGTTTTAACTAGATAAAGTGCTAATCGCTTTCTTCATTCGCGGCAATCACAGGTCATGTTTAGCTAAAATTAAAAGTCTCTGACTCTCGGTTCCACAGATTACAGCCTCTCTCGGCTTCGCACAAGTGCAGAGAGAACAGCTGAGCGATTTGATGTGAGGGAAGCAGGTGAGTGAAATCAAAATCTGAATGAGGCCTGTTGTTTTATAAAATTATAAAAATTCTTCAGTTTTTGTTTTTTGATTCATAAGTTAATTACAACCAATTTTCTAGTCTATTTATCTTGAGGCTGTCTCGCTGGGTCGGCTGGGTTAGCATTTCTTAATTTCCAAGGTCTTGAAGACGAGGCAAAGGTGAGGCTCGTAGTATTGTGGAAACGAAATAAGTGAAGTGGAACTGGAAAAATGAAATTTCAAACAATTAAACAGTTTATTTCTTAGGTTCCGCCATAATGGACAGTGAGACAGGGCCTGCTTCCCCGGCATCGCTGGATTCCGTATCTGCCAATAAGAGGAAATGGGTAGATGTGTCTGAGGATTTCAGATCCAGGGCCAAGATTGATTTGCCGAGTAACGGAGTCGTAGAGATTAACCCGAAGGACACCACGGGTTCCATGTCTGAAGAGTGTCTAGACCGAAACTCCGGGCAGAAATTTTGTGAGAGTGCAAGGAATGGGGATGGAATCCATGCTGGATTGGTTAAGAATTTGGATGAAGCTACTGCAGGAGGTCCGGCTGAACGCTTGGATCCTGTAGCACAAACATCGGAAACCACTCCAGATAAGTTTGTTTCTTCGGAGAATTTTAAGCTTCGAATTACTAACTTGCCACATCCAATCAGTTATGGGGTAAGCACCATATTTTTTGTTTCTTATGCTCGGTTTTGACATTGCGTTTGTTTTTCCAGGAAGCTCGGCGACTGATACAAGACAAATTAAGGTTAAGGGCTCGTAAAATTAAATTGACAGTTGGTGATGCACGGAAACCGTCTGTGATTTTTGCTACGTTTGTAAACGCAAAGGCGTTAGGTGCGGCTTTGAAAGCGGTTGATGGAAGTACTCATAGGGGTATGATTTTGAAGGCAAACGTAAGCTGAAACTCGTTTTGACACAGAACAGTGCTACCAACAGTTAAAAGTGTTTTAATGTTTCTTAATTCAATAGATTGTAAACAGCGATTCGGATCCACTACCCGCTGCTTCCGTTCCACAGGCAAAGTCCACGGAGCAACGTCCTCGGGATGTGACTGAAACTGTTTGTCCTCTTCAAAACGTGCCGTACTCTGAACAGGTAAACAAAGACTGGCATATTTTATCTCTCTGCTCCCCGTACCTATGCGTCCTATCGGTTTTCAGCTCAAATCCAAGCAGACTAAAATTCAGTCCATTGTTGATGACATTGTGAAAGGAATCATTTCAGCTAATCCTGACTTCCGACTAAAAAAGGTTTCCAATGCTCAAGATGAATGCTCGCTGGTTCCTCAAATTTCTCTTGAAATCCCCCTTCCGGTTCCATCACCGGTAGTAGAAGGATATCGGAATAAATGTGAATTCACTTGCGGTAGGTTTTCTAATTTTCTGTTTTTACTCGTGAGAGGCCTTGAAGTATGTAATTGATTCCTTATTTGTTAAATAAATATAGGGTACGACGCAGATATGCAGGTATAATAAGAACAGCGATGTGATTATGTTCTTATTTTGGTACGAAAAGTTTCATCTCTAATTTTAGAGAACCATTGGCTATCGGCTCACCACTTACAAGAAAGGATGTGTTAGTGTCGGCCGGATTGAAGAGGTTTCAACCGTTTCAAAAACTATTAAATCAGTAGTGAAGAAATTTGAGGTATTTCTTCGGGATTCTACCTACAGCCCGTTTGATCCGCTTACAAATGAGGGTTTCTACCGTACCTTTACTGTTCGAACGACGAATGCTGGGCAAATCATGGTCATGTTGACCGTTTCTGGAGGGGTAACACACTAGAAACTTCTTACCATTTTGCTTAGCGTATATTATAAATACTCTCTCTTTTAGATGTTGGAGTCGGAGCAAATAATTGATCTTCGAAAATCTATTTGTGAATTTTACGAATCTCTGTTACCGGATGACATGAGAATAACTTCTTTCCACCTGAAGGAGTCAGAAGTAAGCTCAATCCATTTCTTTCCAAACAGAATAAAAATTGGAAAATTCTTTTAGGTTCACGGGCAGAAAGAAAGGAATCAACCTGTTCTCCTCTTCGGATCGGCGACGATAACTGAAACCATGCTGGGATTAAAATTTGAGATATCACCTGACTCGTTCTTCCAAGTTAACACAAGCTGTGCTGAGGTGATTAAATTATTGTCTTAATTATGTTATACTTTTATTTTTTTACAGCAAAAAATAATCTAACTGTATACTTCGATTTTAGCTTCTCTACAAAACAATCATAGAGTTGGCATGCCTAAATGCAAATACTACTCTTCTGGATGTCTGCTGTGGAACTGGTACAATTGGAATTGCTTGTTGCAAGTTGAGTAATGTTGGTGAAGTTATTGGGATAGAGTCTTGTGAGTCAGCAGTTGTAAATGCCCGGAAAAATGCAGCAGTGAACAACGTGTCAGACAGGTGTCAGTTCTACACTGGGCGGGCTGAGACTCTCGTAGATGCCTCAATTAATTCAGCCAAGTTTACTGACTTGGTTGCCGTAGTGGACCCACCAAGAGCTGGGCTGGCGTCTAACGTGGTCTCAATATTGCGCAATTGTAGCAGAATCCAGCGAATTATCTACGTGGCCTGTAAGTTAGAGGCCTGTAAGGACAATTTAGTCTCATTCGCAAGGCCTCAGTCCAAGAAATTTCGAGGAGAGTGCTTCATTCCAGAACGGATAATTCCAGTTGACATGTTTCCACACACGCATGACGTTGAGTGCGTCATTGTACTCAAGCGGATGAAACCTGCTCCATTCGTTAAGCCAGTTCTTCCAAATCCCATGCCTGATCAAACTGACGCCGCCAATCCAAGTACAGGTGATAGTGCCTAGTTCGTGTACATCTTTTAAACTCGAATTCTTACAGCATTCTTCCCAATTCTTTTTTTTCTAATGTAGAAGGTAGCGAAATTTTTTCAACTCTGATTGATAAATATTACTCCTTAGATTTTAAATAAATTAAATGCCTTTTATGAAGTCGTGACTCGTGAGCGAGATTGAGGTTACCTTGATTGTGCAAAATGGATTCGTAACCCTGAAAAAATGCAAATAATAGGGCTTAGAAAATAGGTTAAGTTCTTAGTTTATTGGAACTGGGTCTTTGCAACTCTTGATCATTTCGTTACAAAATAAAATTGAAGAAAAAAAATATTTTTTTTTCTTTTTATAATATAATTCGTTTGATTGATTTAAGAATGCTGTTAAATGACTATCGCTATCCTCAGGAAACAATTTCTCTACTCGAGGGGGAGAGGACCATGATATTGGATCGTGAACGACTTCGATTCAGTGCAGCCTTTGCATCACCTGTCAGAAAATTAAATGAAGAACTGATCGCTTCGTAAAAAGAACGCCAGGACTCTTACCCCCTCCCGCTGCACCGCCTCTAGGAGTTCTTTTCCGCTTCTGATCTGGCCTATGGAAGGCTTGACCCGTTTTCAGTGCTTCGAGCAGGCTATCCATTACCCCAGTGTCATCCCCTGCATTTATGTCAACAAGGGCTCTCTTCTTGGCCATTCTTTCTGCTTTCTCCTGATCTTGCTTGATTTTCGCTTCCTTGGCCCTCCTCATTTTCTCCTCTGTCTCCCTCAGTTTTACATTGTCTTTAAACGCATGCTAAAGTAAAAAATAACAGGATGAAGCATTCAGCATTTAGTTACCACCGTGCATACAGAAATACACTAATCAGTTACCTGGAACTGGTCTTTGAAATTTTTTAGATCACAAATGAACTCTTCAACACTATACTTTGATTTCTCAAATGCAAAATATTCCGCCATGTCTGTATATAGAGAGTCTATTTTACTGAACATTTGGTGGAGGATGTCACACTGCTGACGTGCTTCTTGTGCGAACGTCTGAAAAAAAAAAAAATGATTACGAATTTTGGTACTAGTGCAATTACAGAAGTTAGAGGTAGCTCACATTCATAACTTCATAAAATAAGTCATCGGGTCCTTGAGGAGTTTTTGCATTCTTCAAGTCCGTCTCGAGGCTCTTGATGTCCGAGTCCATAAGTCTTAAGGACTTCTGGACGTTGTCCACGGATACTTTGGAAGCCCTGTCAAGATGTATCAGCTCCTCATCGAAAGACAATACATCCGGGAACTTGTTCTCAACCGTCTCCACGAGGTAGTGAAGCAAAGTCTGCCGATTTTCTGCATCCTTCGTATTGGAAAGCTTCGGAAGATAGGAGATTTCAAAACCCACGGCTTGCCCATTCCTCGACCCCGAATTCATCACATTCCCCATCAGCAGAATTAATTCTATGACTTTGGCAAATTTTTTGGAAGACCTGATTTCTTCGCATGCGGCAATCGTAGCAACGATTCCCTGAAATTCATAATCACGGTTGAAAGTCAACATTCCGAGACTTTGCTAAGGGGGCTTACAGGTTTGATGTCTTGGACAATGTCAGCGTACTGAGACCTAAATTTCAGTGACTTTAGCCTTGGTACTAGTCGCTTTACGGAAGAAATCTAGAAATTAAATTATCAATAAAATGAAATAGAATTCCATTACAGTTTCAAATTATTGCATTTACCGTAACGGCAAACTGCTCCGCTGCGCTAAGATCCTCGTATTGACTCTGAAGCTCCTCTAATCTCTTCAGCTGGTCGCTTGGTGGTAGGTAGTTAATGAGTTGTTCTAGTAGATTAGAATTTAGTACAGCCTCGTCACATCTAAGAATTCCTGTCTTGATTTCATCCGAACTCATATGCTTCAAAGGTCCACCAAGTAGGATAGAAAGGTTTTGGGCAGATTTGGGATCCAGCACGCGCAAAGCCTTCACCTTCTTCCCTCCAGTCACTGTCCCATTTTCTAACTCTTCTATTAGAATAACGAAGACAATCCCATTACGAAATTCAGAATTTGGGTGAAAAATGGTTAATACCTTTGTTTAGTTTTACAGGCGCCTTCGTTGAAAACCTAGCTAGTCCTGCTAGAATGTCTTCAGAAGCTAACTTGTCCTCTTCTATGTTGACCCAGATGGATTTCTTCGACAGTGTTTGAGGAGCAATCTGAACAGAAAATTTAATCAGCTTATGGTGAAGATGACCATAAAGATGTGTGATCGAAAGATATCAGTTACTGTGTTCCAATTGGCTTTCTTCATTGGTGTATTCAGATCCCACTTTTTCTTTGGTTTCATCCCATATGGTAACTCTACTACTTGAGGTTTGGCAATGATGGGTGCTGCTGGACCACCCATCATCGGCGGGGGTGGAGGTCCAGGCCCTCTCATGCCTGGCATCGGAGGTGGGGGTGGTCCCATTCCAGGTGGTGGAGGAGGAGGTGGGGGACCGCCACCGAATGCGGGAGGTGGTGGTGGAGGAGGTGGGGGACCGCCGAATCCAGGAGGAGGTGGCGGTGGAGGTATTGATTTTAACTGTTGGGCAACGGATGCAGCAGCAGCTTGGAATTCAGACTATACAAACAAAAGCCATTACTTAAATTTTCTTATGTAAAAACTTGCTTCTAAATTTCCGCACCTGAGGGACCGTCCCACCGGATTGGATTATACGCTCGAATTCTATGATCTTCCGTTTGAGTTGCTCATTCTGTGCATCTGCTTCTTGCTTCTGAGTTAAGGCTTCCTCTAGTTTCACGTTTAGCTCATCATTCCGTTTCTCATCAGCCGCTTTTAATTTTTCTGAAGCAAAAACCAATAGTGAAAAGGAGATAGACAGTCTGAATTACATCAAACCAAATAATTCTCAAAAGTCAAACAAAGCAAATAAAAAATAATTACCAACAACAAGGTTCGTTAAACCGTCAACGTCAATCTGAAATTTTTTCGCTCTGAAGTCAGGATCATAGCCACTCCGATGCAATACAATTTGGGCAACACATTCCTCAATCAATTTAAAATAAGATGCCCTACAAAATAAAACAAAGAATAACTAAAGCACTGGACAGAAAAAGGCGGACATACAGTGTTGGCATTTCACAGGAGTTTGCTAATTGTTTGTGTTCAGAATACCATGCGAGAGAGGTATTAAGAAAAAAAATTTGCAAGATTTGCAGCAACAAATAAGAAAAGCAGGAGACAACTGAAATACTAAACGAACCTTATAAGAGCGTCGTCCCGTATACACAGCAAATGCTGAAGGATTGCAAGGAAGAGGGGCTCCGCCGGCGTGTCAGCAATTAATCGTACAATCAAATCATAACACTCCACTGGATCGTCGAATTCTGTATGAATACAGTCAAACTTCTCAGAGAGCTCGTCAAAATCTTCATCCTTGTGCTGCTTGAAAAGAGAGATTTGACTCTGCAGATCACTCCCAGCGTGCTGTGGTAGCTCATCAAGGACGACATGGAGTCCAGCCCTCATGAATTCGTTCCTCAGGAATATCCTATACTCATAGTCCTCAGGCATATTGACGATTGCATTTATTAGTTGCATGCAGCTCACCTAGAAAGTCAATAATTAAATTAAATCTGTGCAGCCCTTTTTAATCTATAAAACTTACTCGCAACGAATCATTTTCTTGCTGTAACCCCTGCACAATTGGAACGAATCTGTCGACTCCCTTGTTCTCCGCTGAAATGGTTATTGCTTCCAAAACTCTCTCATGACCATGCCAGTCTGCTAATATACAGACAGCTCCAAGGAGTCTTGCTGCTTCTTGCATAACTACAGGTCGACTGGGATCTAGTGATCGGGAAACTAATGCAAATACCTGAAATTCAAAACAGTTAATAAAAATTTTAATTAATCTCTGGAAGCTTTTAATGGTGTATGGAAGCCATGCCTCTTTCTGATCAAAAACTTGCTTGAGTCCAGCTGTGTTGTTCATGAGGGCACGAAGACACTTCAGACACTCCAACTGAATCTTAGACAGAAGATCACCTAGCGCGGCCAAACCCCTGCAAGCAGCACACATCGGTTTTATTAGTTGGCACTATAAGAGATTATGAAACATGCTCTTACGATCGATGGGAGACATAGCATTCGTTCAACATGTTGAGAACTAATTGCAATCCTTTAGCTCCAAAATCTTGAACCCAGGAAACTGGGTTGTTCGTTAGCGTTATCCTTAGAGACTCGACGAGATTTGCTACTTTTTGACCGTTGATATGTTCTGTAGTACTCTTACTCAAAGACGCTGTGAGAGCATTTATGTAATCGTTGGGGCTTTCTAGCTTGCTCTTCGTACCCTGCAATTAAAAATGTTAAACTTGACACCTAGAACAACGCTGTTTTTCTTTACTATAAAGCAAACCGAAACTTACTGTATTGAAAGCAGAGGAACCACGGTTGTAGTTAGACACAAGTTTTCGCTTGTTTTCCATTGATGTTGAGTCTCTTGTTTTTGCCCGACCCTCGTCCGTTAGATTCATGTCGTCCAACATCTTGTCGAATTGGTCTAGGACCTCCTTGTCTGTCATTTGAGATTCGTTCATGTCCGGTAAGTCAGTGAAGTCGGATTCTGACTGGGGACGGGGCAGTGATGCCTTCTTGGCCTTCGTCGTGCCACCTACAATCTTGCCGAGCTGAAAGATGGATAAAATTATAAAATTAACGACGAGGCGACTTACATCCATCATTATCACTGAGGTTACAGGTAATACAAAGTAACTGAATCTTCAAAGGTAAATTAACTTACGAATCCTCCTTTCTGTCTGTCCTTCTCGTTTTTTGACATTGTTTGGTGGATGTGGATAAGAAGTTCATCTGATAAATTACAGTATCACAACTATAACCCAGTGCCCAGCACCCAGCCTCTGTCAAATAAATCAATTATAAAACTTTTTCCTTCAGGAAAATCTGAAGCAAACAATAAAAACTTCAGTTTGAGAACTCGGAATCTTTAGCTCAGGGCCGTCTCGTTCCTCACGCCCAAAAATTCATCACAGCAAAACCAGCCTTCTAATTCTAAGGCACCCGACAAACCAAAAGCAGAAAAGCAAAAAAACGCCTTCAAAGTCGGAAACATGAATAATCAGATTAGATAATTAAATGTGATTATATTATTCCTGGGATTTGGTCCATGATCCAATTAATATGGAAAGGTGGATGACCTTGCGGCCGGGCCCTGCCAGTCAATTGTTCACATTCGGAGTACTATATAACTGCATCTTATCAAGGTAAAAAGAGAATTGAATCTTTCCCGGTGTGGAGGTGAATCTTTCAGAAACTTTTCTGTAAAAATGTAGTAATGTACTACTAGTAATTGTTGCCGGAATGAGGCGTCCAACAATGGCTTCTGCAGCCATTTTGATTTCCATGAGCATGAGAGCAGTTTTAGCTAGTTCCATTTAGAATGATTAAAATTATATGAATTCGATTCCAGAATTTTGAACTTATCGCTCAAAAAAATTCTGGGCTTAAATCACTGCACTGACTTCAGTGGGAACCAGTGGGATACTATAGGCTGGAACGGCCATTTATATTTTTTGACAACATCTCTGCGTCAAAAGCATAAAATTAAAATATCTTTTGTAGATCTTTGCTTGTCAGATTTGCTTCGCCCTTGACTCCGAAGTTTAATTGGCTACGTTCAATGCCGGAATAATTATTCAATATCCTGCTCGAAATTAATTAAATTCAGCTGTGAAGTCGAATCGACAAAATTAGCAAGCGACGACTTGGCCGGACTTTGTTGGTTAGGGAAAACTATGTCTAATTTTTCAACTGGAAAACACCTGAATACACAAATAGTACTTGTACTCCTGGCAAAATAATACAGAAATATGTGTAATACCCAGCCAAAGCGTTAAAATTAATTAACTGAAGAAGTAGTAGTAGAAGCCTCATTTTGAGGGACGAATAAGCGAAAATTCTTGAAGCAGATGAGAGGCGAAGGAAGTGGGAAACCGCCGGATTCAACGGGGGAAACCTCCTCACATGTGAAAAACTGAACGAGATCATCTGGATTTTCCATTTGTTTTGAATTTGATAAATTTCTTTTATTTCTATTTGTTGAATTTAAGCCTGAGTTTTATTTTTTCAAGCTGAATCGTGTAGTAAAGCTCGACTAACCCTCTTTTGAAATGTTGCGACATGTCTCCTCGAATTTCCTGAAATTCGGGGACTACCTCCATCGAAGGCGGCTGCAAGCAGAAAAATCATTGCTGATTCAAGTAAGTTTGTTTTTACCTTAGTTGATCCAAATGTACTGGAAGTATAAAGGGTGCCATTTGACTTATTCTAGATCACCGGAGCAAACGCAGTACCCCACGTCAGTTCCTATTTGACAAGCCAGTTCGGTCCAGTAGCATCCCTCTTCCATTACACTTTATCCACAAAATCAAAATATACAGGAGTTTCCAGCAATGGGAGCCCCGTTACCTCTACATCTACTCAGTCAAATCAGTATCACTGGGTACTAGCAGAATTTGAGAAAGCAGAAGACTTCAAGAAAGCTTTACATTCTTCGGGTCATGCTGCAGGAAGCCTACCATTTGTCTCCTCAATATGCTGGTTTGGTAAAACTAAGCCAGGGGTGCTGACGAATTCCAGCTCCTCAAAGAAAGCAACTTCAGATATAGCAGTGGAAAAACTGAACAAAGCGCCAGACGTGATAGACTTTTCAAGGACGAAATCGGTAAGATTTGACAAGCTTCAGTCCTGAGGAAGGATGTCAGTTAGTGTAATTTCAAACTTGGTTTTCAGCTCAATGACCAAATTTTGCTGCTAGAGGAGTCATTCAAAATCACTGAGCTTGGTGTTCGCGTTCGGTTTCTGCTCGCTCATCACTTGGAGAAAAGTCTTCAGACCTTCTTCCCGAACGGATGTGTAGTTCCCTTCGGCTCTACAGTTTCTGGAATTGGAAGACTAGGGGGTGACCTAGACCTTGTTTTGTTACCAGATAAGGTAATATTTTTAAGAATACCAGGCGGACATTGTCTCATTTATTAGTATTATTATTATTTGTTTGCTAGTCTGAAGTATTTCCAGTCAGCGATTCAAAATCAAACTATGAGTCAAAGCTCTGGTACCAGTCTAAATTATATACAATGGACTCCAGGTTTCATATACAACGGGTTATGGAGATAATTGCAGATGTGTTACAGTTCTTCGTACCGGGATGTACTCAAGTTCAAAGAATTCTCCAAGCTCGCGTACCCATTTTACGATTTAGTAGTGAGTACACCGATATACAGTGTGACCTTTCAATGACAAATTCGTAAGTCCATTAACTGGAGTTGCACTTTTTGAGAAGTTATGAAGCCGATGTTGATTTTACAGGAGTGGTATTCATATGTCAGAGCTAATTTACATCATGGGTTCTCTCGATCCTCGATTTGTATCTTTACTATTTGCAATTCGATCCTGGGCTTCAGCAAGAAAAATCACAAACTCAACGCAACCTGCTAGGAAACCAACAAATTTTATAATCGTCCTCCTCCTTGTCTACCACCTCCAGTGTCTAAAAATTCTTCCAACCTTAGATATCCTATTCAATAATGCTAGTAAGTAATAATGTCTACGAGATTTTGAACCTAAATTCTGAGTTTAAAATTCTCTCATATTTTTCTGTCGCAGCCAAAGACGATGAGCGAATCACAGCTGATGGTATTCGATGTAGCTTCCTAAGAGATCTCACCCAGATTTCCAGCTTCTTCACCCCACAGAACCAAAAGAAAACCCTGGCCGAACTACTTTACAGCTTCTTTGAGTTCTACTCTGAATTCGACTTCAATACTCGTGGGATCTCGCTTTTTACGAGCAGTGCCTGGGGAAAACCGGATGCAAGTGCCATGTACATCCAGAACCCATTGGAGCGACATCTCAATGTTGCACGGAACGTGTCCAAGGAGGAGATAACAAGACTAAAGAGTAAGGCCAAAGAATATCTAAACAAACAAAAAATTAAGGGCATGGAAACTAAGAGCCCTCATCAGCTTAAGAGTTTTCATGATGGGAATAATAAACGCCGAAAGTACTAGTTCTCATGCCCTTTGTAAATACTTTCATTATCAGGCTTGCTTCCGTTATTCCAGGTGAATGTTGCGCCGCCTTATGGAAGCTAGAGACTTCACTAAGTCAGGAAGAAACAACAGGAAGTCGAACTGGTCCATTTCAAAATGTCTCTCTTCAAGACATCCTCCTCACTCCCCAACTCACACCCCAAAATCCTGTCCGGTTCCATCAACAGTTGAGAATGAAAGATCTTTTAATGGACTAAATACAAAGTAAAAATACTTAGAAATAAATGAGTTGAATAACTTATTCTCATTCCTAAAGGAATTCTTTTCCAAATTAAAGGGCCCCAATTTATCCTGCTATGCTCGATCCATGACTTCAACCATGATGATGCTGTTACCTCGTACAACCTGTACAAATTCACAAGGCATTTATTAGCTTACCAAAGATTAAGGAAAAGACATTCTCTGAAACTTACAACCATGCCGATGTACTTTTCCGGCATCCCGTGCTTGGCGTCCTCCGTGGTATTCTCCATAACCACATTCATAAATGGATCGAATCCACGAAGTGTTCCTCGTACACTCCTGCTTCCATTGAGTTTCACTGTTGAATGGAAAATACCAGCAGTTAGTACAGTTGTATACACAGGACAGGACAGGCGACACTGAACAGTAGACATTGTCAAGATAAATTTTGAACTTTGACACGCCGTATCTTCAAAAGCATTGACTCTATCACAAATCTGAGACTACCAGCGTCTTCTGCGTTCAATTACCTATAAAACTGTGTCCATTTTGAGACAAGTTCGAATATCTAGCAGGAGAAAATATAATACAAAAATATCTAAGTGTGCAAGTGAGATTGGGATCTCTTTCTTTCCTAGAATTTGAGGAACACTGGTACGGGGTACCTGATCAGGTACCCCTCTTATTTTTCTAAGTGTTTTGAAAGATGCCTACCCAGGTACCTGGGGTACCTGCCCAGGTATCCCTCAAAGGTACCTAACTCGGTATGTTGGGGATACCTGACCAGGTATCCGCGGCGGCAACTGACTGTTCACCATTGCCTACTGTAGGGGCCTTGGCACTATTCATTTATGTTTTACTGGTTACGTCAATTAACTTACGACAAATCTGCTTATCCATTAACCTGAAAATAAGGAAAGGCTAGTAAATACATAATGTTTGGAAAACCTGGATATCGGCGAGACTTACTTTTTTAACTCTGGAGGATGGGCTTTACTCATGATTACTGTCTAGGCTTCTAGCGGCAAACCTGCAACAAGCAACGGTATGGGTATGGTAATGTGAATAAAAGGCTTAACTTAACTTAAAGGAATTTTAACTAGCTGATTAATCGGATCTCTTTACAACTTCGGATGCCGCCGCTCGTCTAATTCACACTTTTATTCACGAAACGAAAATGCGGCTTTTTGAACGGAAGTTTGAGCCGCCGTTTCCTGTTTCCTCGGCTCGGCGCTCGGCCGTAGATCTTCCTCCGCAACCCTGCAATGCATACCAACGCAACGCTTTCAGTAGAAATCACTCAAAAAAAGAAAAAAAAGTTTATTTAGTACTTTTTAATTTGTTTTCTCTTTTTTTCTAGTTAAATCGCATTATATGTGCTAATTAGTTTATTACAGCACAGCATGTCCGAATAAATAGTATGCTGGAGAAAATTTTCCACTTTTTTAAATTCAAAAAACCCCATACTTCTGATCTGTTTATTCTAGCACGACTTCAGTAATAAACGCATTTAAGGTTAAAGCTAAATTACTCAAAGTGGGACTATGTAAATTTTTTTTCGAAATATCGATTATGTAAGCGAAAAGGTGCA